>JAZHYW010017735.1:0-68387 GCA_037355805.1 Ixodes ricinus | reverse complement strand
GAAGTCACTCAAAAAAGTAATTAAAGTAAACTACTAATTACCAGAAATAAAAGATGTAATTGAAAGTTACTAAACTACTCAGAAAAGTAGTTAAAATACAGTAACTTGAGTAGAGTAGTTGAACTACGTACAAGTTTGGGAGAAACGATCGGGATAGCAGCTGCGGTCTCTTATCAAAGAAGAAATTGTCTATGTTCGAAGTTTAAGAAAATTTAGAAAAAGTTACTGGTTGTGAAACAATGGTGAGGGTGCAGGCCAGCTGGTGTAATTTGATCATAGTTGTAGACCAGAGACTGGGGATATGGACGAGGAACGAAAACAAAAAACGAAACGGACTTCCGTATCGTTCTGTGTTTTCGTCCCTTGACCCTATCCCCACCCAGTTTCGGGTTTACAACTATGCTCAAATTACTGGTTGGTTTGACAAAACCATGGTCTCAAGCATTTGCTGTGGGCGCAAGGTCTTGTATTCACAATTCTTAACCTTACCGCTCTCGAAGTGGCCACTGACAACGGTAAAATCGAGGACTGGCAATAAGAATATTGGTCAATAGATTCCACCTTTCTGAACCAAAGATACTAAACCAAAGATTAAAAAAAAAAGAGCATGGTTGTAATTTTTGAGGGGCGGTGTAAATGATTTGAGCGTGTTCTCGTTTCGTCCTTCTCAAGAGGACCATTCTCATAGCGTCCTTCTCGGTTGAGGCTGCCGCATTTGCTCCGTTCTCCTTAGTACATCCCTCGCGTTTGTTCCTCCAGGGAAAAAATCAAACGGGGGCACTTTTATGTCTCGGTGTCATGGCTTGGTCACCGCATATCGCCGAAGACGCTTCTTCAAGTCCGCCCCCCCCCTTTCCCCTCCCCAAATCTCCTACATGCACGCGCTCGCATACACACGCACACGTGCTTTGGTGCCGCGGTTTGGCTAATGGTTCCTGGAACACGTTCGTTCTACTCTGGAAACATGCAGCAAAGGTCGGGATTCGCCCCTTGGGTCGGCCGGATGTGGTCGCAGGCGCTGGGCAACAAAACACCGAACTGCTCTTTTTTGTCACAATGCGCCTTCGTGTTCCCCTTTTCCCGAGCAACGGGAGGGTGCCCTGAGAGTTGTTCCCTTCAAATTCACAATGTATTTTTTGCTTGTTTAGTTCTTAAAGTGGACTGCAGTGCACGCTAAGAGCCGTCGGTGCTGATGCAGGGTTTAGAACCATGTGACATTCTGTCATAGTGCGAGCGGGACCAAATGCGAACGGGGCAAAATGCGAATAGGCCCAAATGCGAAAAAAAAAAAAGCAACAACAACAACAACAAACGGTTTGGGCGTTTCGAGAAAGTTCAAACGAACAAGATTCAAATAAGAATGGGGCAGAAACGAGAAAGGGCGAAATGCGAATGGGATGTTTAGAAGTAGTACTAAGGACGTTGCATCTCGAAAACGGCAGAACGGTCGTAATATCTGTAGAGAGGATTTGTGCTGTACAGTAACGATCGGTCATAATGCAAGTGATCATCCGTGACTTTTGAAAATGATATTATCAATATTTTTATTTTGATAAAGCTTAAAACGCTTTTCAACGCTACCCCCTTCCCCCCCCCCAAATCCTAAAAGTTCGTCCGTCTGTTCGTCCGTCCATTTTCCGCTAAATCTAGCGAGGAAAAGGGCGTCACGTGAATTATACACGTTGGGGATATTGACGGCACGTGACCTATGCTTCAATTCAGTTTCCTCGCTAAATTTAGCAGGAAAACTGGCGTCTTGCGGCTCAAACATCAATTCAGTTTCGCCGCTAAATTTAGTGGAAATCGACATCACGTGACCCACGTACCGATTCAGCAACGCGCTAAATTTAGCGGGAAAATTCACATCTCGTGACTTACACGACGATCCAGTTTCCCCGTCTAAATTTAGAGGGGAAATCGACGTCACGCTGCCTGGCCTAACGTGAGCCAAACAATAGGGAGTTTTGGTAGATCGTTTTCTAAGGTCCGCTACCGCTACGGGCGCGCGCTTCAGAGCATGCATCGAAATGGCAGCGCGAGCTCCCGCTACAAATAGCGTGATCTGAAAACACGCTCTACTAAAACTCTCTAATAGTTCAGTGTTCCCGCCAAATTTAGCAGGAAAATATACACCTGGCGACAAACAAACTCCCACAGTAAATCCCTATATAATTCATTGCATGTATTATAGAATTTTAAAAGCAAAAGCCACTGCCAATATTTTTTTTCTTTCAGGAAACACGGGTACAGTGTTTCGCGTATTATTTGAGAAAGAAACTGCCATGTTTAAGACGCGCAGAGTGCGTGGCATATTGCGTTCGCGCTTCATTGTCCCCTTTTCAGCATTCCTACTGTATTTTTGGAAACTGACCTAGTGTATAAAATCATCATCATCATCACCCCAGAGGTGTACAATTTCGGTTTCGACCGATAATCGAAAAAATTCGTATTGTAAAATACCAATTGAGCAAAATAATTTTTTTTCGTCCAGCATTTATTTTGATTTATGCCTGTCGTAACCAGATAGGAAAATAGCAAGATTTTGCTAATTATTTTACTTATCGTGACGATTGTGTATTATGCCCCCTGACCGTATGACTCACCACTAGGAACCGCATTACTCTACCTTTTACGGCCTTTGTAAACTAAACGTGTTCGAAATAAAATCAAACAACTTGCATGAACATACACTAAAGCGGTGGTTACCTCTAAAACTATCAGTCTATATGACTCCTATCGTCAAATAAGCAGTAATCCAGCCAAGTACTTCTAAACCCAAAATAAACCAACCGCCTTTTTTTTTTTTTTTTTGGATAGGCGCGCGAGGTGGTTGGTAGATTTCGTGGGATGCAGAAAAGTGCGTCCGGGGCGTGGCCTGTGAGAATCAAGGGGAAGCAGGAGGCGCCTGCAACGCCTCTTGCACTAGTGCGCTTGGCGTCCTATAACTCCTCCACGCACCGAAGTGTCCCGAAGTGGCAAAAAAATTACTCCCCATGAGCCGAGGTGTCTGGCTGTCGGATGTTGCGATTCTGGCTGTTGGTCGCGGAAGTTCCGGCGAATAATACACGAGAAAATACAAGCGTCACCGTCGTTGCAGCAACCGAACTCGCGTCTGCCAAAGCTTCCGTCAACTATCGATCCAAAAAGCGACCTACAGGCTACAGCAGAACAGGCGTCTTCCGCAGCGTCTGTCGCAAACCACGTTCGTTGCTCCGTTCCACCGCCAGGTTCGCGGCAGGCATCAGCGTGACGTCATAGAGTGGAAAATCGAGGGACGAATGTGACATCATCTGGCCGGGGGCCCCCGTGCGTGTCTAGTCGGGGCGTGATGGCACTGGCCAGCCGAGAGGCACGGTGGACGTCTCGGGGCCCGCTCTCCGTCGCTCTTCAATGGACCGACCTTCGCGTCCCGGGATCTGGCGTCGGGCCGCATAATAGCCGTCCACGCAGTGTGAAACAGTCGCGAGGAAACCTGTTTGGCGACTCGCTGGCGGGCCTCGGAGATGTCCGGCGGCCCGATCTCGTCACCGCGCGCGAGGGGGACACATTGGGACCGGTCAGCGGCTTCGAAAGGGTTCGCCGGCGGTTTCGGCCGCCGCCGCCGCCGCGCCATTAGCGCACTCGCGTCATTTCGCATTCATTTACTCGCACCAAAGCTTTTGGGGAGGCTGACACTCGAACGAAGCTGGCATCGCCTTGACTGCTGCGTAAGGCTCACGCGTCGGAGCCAGCTTTTTCGACGCCAGGTCGGTGAAAGTTCGATTGCAGGGAGTCTTCGCCGGAGTACTTAGGGCGCGAGCCGATGGGCGGAAAGATGTGGAAGCTGCGCGTGCTCCAGTTCCAGGTTTCGCCACTACTCTCACGAGTGACGTTTTTGCCCTTTAGTTTTCGAGCAAGCAGGCAGCGAGGAGTCCCCAACTTTTAAAAATGTTTCCAAGTTCAGTCACTCCTAGAGGAATAAAATTGACTCGCATAAAAAGCGATATTATGATCGGGCGGAATTCCACTTATCACACTCTGCACAAGGAAATCGCCTCTAGTTTCCCGCGGATCACTCGGAGAGCTGGTGCGGTCCCCAATAAAATGAAGATATTTAGAGGCGCGAAAAAATATTTAAGAAAGTCTGCGGTGGGACACCGAGCACGACGTGAGCACGTGTATCGTCATGCCCAGTGTTACATCGCGAATTTAATTTTAAACTAAAACTAGATTTTGTTCTTTTTCTTTTACGGATGATTTGAGCATTTGCAGCGTGCTCGGCTGGTAAAATGACGCGTGGTGAAACATTTGTAGCGGACAAAACCGATTACTACATTGCGGAAACAGCACCCCTTGTGGGCACTGTACTTGGGGACAACTTTCTGTGGTTCTTCTGAAGTGAGGAGCCAGTGTGCGCAACTTCATTCAGAGCTCAAGCTCCACACGCACGCGCGCAGTCTACAGGCGTCTTAGCGAGACTGACTGGGATGCTGAAGGCGTATCATTCGCAGTGTGAGAATGTTATGCTGAAACGGAGTAGTGTGCGCGCCAATGTGAAAACTAGCAAAGAGGTAATCAGTTATTCCTTGTGTCTCGGGCCGATCTCTCCAGAAAGGGCACTAACTTCATGAAACGGTATAAACAGCTCAATAGGCATAACTGGCCTGGGTGCTGCGAGATTCCAGGATACATATGTGACCCTTCGTATCTGGGGGCTCTCGTGAATAGGGGGAAGGGGGGGGAGGCTTCAAACAGGGCGCTGTGCTCTAGTACAAACTAAGTAAAAACTGCGAAACACGCTGACATCAGGCCAATAGTAAGGTGAAGAAGAAGAATGGTAAATGTAATAATAATCATAAATGTAAATAATAATAATAATAACAGACTATGGAGGAGTGCGGGTACTTGCCACACCTGTGAAGCCAACACCTACATGAGCGGTGTGATGCAAACCGGTGGTTGTGGGAGGCTGGACGATACTTGCGTCGGAGACGAAGTGGCTGCCCTTCGGCTGTTCATAAGTAACGTAGCAAGCGAAGGTTCGATTTACGGATAACAGCAGGCAATCGCTATAATTGTGAAGCGAAAAAAAAAAAGGTTGGGGGGGGGGGGGGACAAGAATGCAACGCTTGTTTCGGCAGTTCGGTTGTCGGAAGGAGGTGCTTGGGGATAATGACCGGGATATGGATGGACGGTGGAGACGTGTTGTCCGGACTGCGGCGTCATCGTCCCTCGGGATCCCTCGGCCGGTGGGCTCGATGGTGCAACGTCAAATCTTGAGCCCCAGTGCAAAGTCCTCGCTGCATTTTCCGTTGCTTAACAGGTGGATCGATCGCCAGAAGGGGTTGTTTCCATCCTGCACGACGTGCCACTTGAGCTTGGCTGCCCGACCGCGCTGTCTCGACGATCTTGCGAGTCATGTTAGGCGTTCCTTTTGAATAGAGATACAATATTAAAATAACAATGCCCGTAACCGTTGCCTTCGTCTAACAAAAGCAAAATCAGAGAAAAAAATCCGTGTGCACTTCCTGCAGAGTCGCCGGCTAATGCAGACCATCTCGACCCAGGCTCTTCCCCAAAGAAGGCACCTCCGTCCCTAGCCGACCGGGCTCTCGGCACCGCTCCTTTTCTCTCCCCAAACACGAGTGCCCGTCGACCCTGTTTTTAACTAGAGGGTTCGGTGCGGCTTGGGAGGGTCGTTGTTACCGTTGCCAGTCGCCTAAATAGCAAATTGCGTGCGTCCGCAAAAAAAAAAAAAATGAAACCAAAAAGGAAGCATTGGTGAGGTTCGTCTGCCCTCTTTTCCACGAGGTTTCCACAAACCCCTTTGCGGAGCAAGTGGGGCCTGGAGGGGGGGGGGTAGGGACCCCACCCGACGGTCCTTGGCGAGCGATCGGGGACCTCGCCAGGGCGGCGCGTGCTGCTCCGTCGGCCTGCCACTTCCCGGGAAGCAGCGACGGTTTCCGCTCGTCGAGTGCTCCTCGGCGGCGGAGGTAACCCTAGAACCCCCTAATTCCCCCGGCCTGTCTGCGGCCCCCTCCCCGGGCACACCTCACACCCAGCTCCCGGCGCCCCGCAGGGGGCCCCCGCTTTCTTTCGCATCCCTGCAGAGGTGCGTGTGCCGCGCGCTTGGGGAGTACGCGGGGAATGCCGTCGTGTTGCGCTGCTTTTTTGCTGCTGCCTGCTTTCTCTTTCGTTCCTTCTGCTGCCCGCCCTCTCGCGGGCTTCCGTAGACTACGACGGCACGTCTTGGGGGTCTTTTTTCTTTTTTCTTCGGTCGGGGCTTTTCGCGAGTATTGACGTTGTGCAGTGCTGTTCGATCGGTTTGTGTTGGGGTGGGCCTCGGTCGCTTGGCATCCTTCTATCCCTTTGTGAACTTCAAGCGTCCCCGAGACCACGAGTGAAAGCGAACACCGCCTTTCAGGAACAGATAATCTGCTCGAATTCATCGGTGAAAGGCCGCGTTGTGTGTACATCTGCCCTTTTCAGGAAGTGCTAAACCCACCGAACACCCTCTGCGACAAAGGGAAGTGGCCGGTTTACCGAAGCTTTGAAGGACTGCTCTCGTCGGTCTTAGTTCTTCTCGGTAGCTTTCCACCGCGAGTGTCGACTACTTGAGGCTAGGGTGTCATCAGTCCTGGTCTTGATGGCGTGACGTCCTTCGGGTGGCCTCATTTGTACCCTTCAATCTCTGATGTCCCTAGCCTGTAATTATGAAGGGAGACTAGTTGGAATTCGAAATGAGACAAAACAGGCGTCGAGTGAATATCGATCCCAATAGTCTTAGTTCGGTTTTCGAAGACTCCCACGCGCTCTTGATAACAGAAGTTCAAACGCTTTATGAAGTGCACTTTGTCTCGAAAAGCGTGGAACATTTGGAAAAAGCCGCATGTATCATCCAGTTTCTATACTGTACCTCATTTGTCGTCTTCGCAGATTACCAGTTCAAGCTTAAACAGACTGGATACTGTTGCAAGCCCTTTTTATTTTTGAGATAGTTTCGAACTCATCTTCTTAGATACACTTCCTGCTTATTCCATTCTTTAATATCGGTGGGATTTTTTTGTATCGTTTTTCTTTTCAGCATTTTAAAAACTATTTACCCTTTCTGTCTGGAGCTTATCAATTCCTCTAAGCTTACTTGGGTACTTAAAAAGTGCCGGTAGATTTGCCTCCGTGCAGAGCACGCGTGGAGCCCATATTGCAAAACAGCGCGAAAAAGACACAACACAAAGTAGAAGAATGAAACAGGACATACGCTGTTTCGCGCTGTTTTGTAATATGTCGTTCAACCAACCAGCCCAGCAAGCTATCATGTGGAACCCATGCCTGCCACCGTGGACTCGAAAAACATTTTGACTGAAAGAGACCTCCTTCGGTTTCTTCGAACACGAGAAACGTCTTACTGGGCCTCTCATACATCTCGCAAGTGTTGAAAAACGCGTCTTTGGTGCAACGAGACGAAAGGTTGGGCGAGCCAACCATAGAGAACATGGAGAACGCATCCAAATCGGGATTCGTTTTGTTAGGGTTTCATTGTGAAGGAAAGCGTCTCGAGGTCATATCCACTCTGAGAAAAGGTTGTACAGCTTAGGTAAATGTGTCTACCGGTATCAAGGTATTCCTGTTCAGAGGTCATATGGTTGTTGTGTTCACAAAGAATTCGTCCGTGAAGAGGTCAACCTCGGGAGGGTGACCAGATCGAGGGTGACCAAAGCTGTTGTTTGGCGCCAAGTCGGCTCTCCTTTTCGTCCAATAGCATCTCTTGGTTCTGGCCATCGTTGGGGCGTGTCCCTCCTCAGCGACATGTCGCCTCCAGATGCTTCCTACCTCCTTGTTCAGAGTCCACCGCGCTCATGTTCGTCACTTCGAAAAGCGAGCAACGCACGAGAGTTACGCACGAACCCCAAAGATGACACCGGCCAGAAGCCCGTTTCTCGAATTGTCTTTATACACGAGAACAGACAGGGCGCTCCTGGCCGCCGCAATGTCTCTGTTCGTGCGATCAAGCGCGTGCAATTTAAAGCTCGTCAAAGTTGCCTTCACGCGCACTCCAGTTTTCTTCCCCAGCTCCGGGGCGCTGGTGGTCCGATTGGCGCTTGTGTCGGGGTCAGTGACGCATCCCGCGCCGGAAGCGCGTGTGCGCGCGCGTGGCGACGCTTGCAGCGTTCCGTGCCGGTGCTCCGAGCGGTGGCTGGAACCGGAGCCGCCCTGCATCGATCCCACGGCGTCGCTCGCTTTGGGCCCGACCAGCCGCGCGAGCCGTCCACTTTTCCCGCACATCCGAGACGCTCCCGAACCCCCGTGGCCGCTCCGCTGAGCTTCCTCTTTGGCCGGCTCCGGCCATTTTACCCTAACAAGCGCGGCTGTCACGGCCCAATTCATAAACGCGTCTCGACTCGAAACGATCCACTCAAACTCCTCTTGAGGATGTTTTTGCGATTCATAGTTAGAACTCTACTTGAAACTCTGCTCGCCTGAGGAAATACTCGACAATTTCGTCTAAAATCTCGAGGTAGCTTTGGAGCTACCTCGAGATTTCCTCGAAACCCGAGTTGTTTTTTGTGTGTCATGGCGGCCGACAGATTGTTCACCGAGTTCGAAAATTTTGTCCTGAGAACCGGCGAACTCCCGTACCACAGCCTTCCATTGTCATGTCGTTTCACGAACCGGCTCAACGGGATGGGTGTGTTCAACGACTGCGAATTTCTCGAGGGCTACTTTTTTACGAAAGTGACGGTGGCCATGGCCTCCTGAAGTCGCTGTCGCTAGAGGAGTGCGAGGGCAGTCGTGGTCTGCCGCTCCCTCCAATGCAGGAAGGCATTTCTTCACGAGACGTCCCGAGTTTTATGTGACCAAAAAGTTTGAAGGTGCGATTTGGTATAGCAAACTATTATTTTTTATTTCGATCCATTTTTTTTTTTAATTTGTGAAGTGGGCATATAGCATCGATCTTAACAGAACTTGATATCGAGAAAAGGACTAACGTCTAAGACCCGAAAAATTTAGTGTCCCTTTTCATGTGCCACCATCGGGGCAGTGTTTTGTCGCTTTCGAGGGAGCGGACGCGACGTCGAGCGGTCTACATATATCTAGCTGGGCGGCATTGCGGCACGAGGTCTATTTGGCCCTCCACTGCATCAGCGAGTCGGTGTAGGCGGTTAGCGCACCAGCCGCGCGTTAGCCGAGAGTCCCATTGTCGCACCGGCCAAATGTCTTCTCCCGATCGGCCGAGGACGCAGCAGCGTGTGCGGCGCCGCACACACTCGGCGGCGGTTAATGGAGCGCCAATCCCGCGACCTGTGGGAGCCGATTACGGGAGACCAATGGGGCCTCTCATTGGCGTCGTCCATTGTGAGTCCCGGGCGGACTGCTTCGGGCACGTGGGGAGCCTGTTTCCAGCAGTCGCTCGACGCTCCGCGCCGAAGCGGCGGCCGCTTCGTGACTGATTGTGATTGCGGTCCGCCGCACAAAGGCCGCTCGGATGCCTCGATCGGCGACCCGCACTTCTGGACGGCGCCCGCCCTGGGTAGCAAGCCAGCCCGATCCATGGGCGACTCTCCGGACGGACTGGGGAAGTGGCGACTATCGCCGCCGCCTGCACTGGGCCCACGGCCGACTGCATTCCGCTCGAACGTGTACCGTCAACTTGCGGGGCCTCGTTCGAGAGTCGATTCGGCTGCGAATTAATCGATCCGAGGAAGAGCACCGGTGTTGCCAATTGAAAAGTCATAAAAAGCCGGAACCTCTCGGAAGCCGTTAAAACCGTTCGATTTAGGGCGCGATACAAACATTATTTCTTAACACTCTTCTACTTCTGTAGCTATTCTAATAACGGCACAATAAATACGAAAGATCCCTTTAAAGACGAACTTCTACTGTTTGACTCATGGAGTGCTCTCCCGTAGCACTCAGAACGATCTCCACTTACTTCGTTACAAGGCTGTCTATGAGGCGCGTTCTCGAGCAGTACCTGACGACATACATTTTGATAATTGATCGTTTGTGCAATATTTTTGTGGTAGCATTTCAAAGCTTCAGTGACCCATTTCACATGTTTTCCAAGAAAGACATTCGACATGTCTGACGTCGCTTGGAACTCCCGGTAACCAGTCTCAAATTTTCGAACATTATAGCTTCTACAGTTTGCTGGTCCCTTATGTTCTGATGGACTTGGAAACTAATTCATACATTCACGCACAAATTGGTTCAAATTGTGTATTAATATTTGTCACCCTGATGTCTCTATTTCGTCGCCAGCGTTATTCTTGCTGAAAACAATTTTGTGGAGAATAAGCAAATATAAGGACTCATAACTCTATCTCAACACAGAATATTCAGATTTACGATTTATTGATGTAAACTGGAGAACATTTTAGAGCGGCAGAAATAATGCTAACATGACATGAAAACCGCTAAAGCCCGGTTCACACAGATTGCGTTTGACTGCGTTTGACTGCGTTGCAGCGGCGAGACACCAGGACATCCCTGCTTGTTATATCGCGTGCCAAGAAGATTCCTTGAATTGGATTCCACGCTTCGCACGAAGCTATAGATGTGCCGGTGACTCGCTTTCGGTTCTCGTCGCAACGCAGTCAAACGCACTCAAACGCAAGTGTCTGGAACCGGCCTTAAGAGTTTCGTGAACCGCAAAACGGCAATTTATACCTCTAGAGAACTCAGAAAACCTGCTGAATTTAGCGCGGAAAACCGATAAATTGTCAACACTGGAGTGCACACCATCGGCCTATGCCGGTGGTGGAGTGGACAAAAAGGAGTCTGGACCACTGGTGGGAGTGAAACCAAGAAGAAAATAACAAATAAATTGGCTAAATCCAGTAAGCTGCGATCCCTCCGGTACAAAGGGGTTAGCCGCATATCCATATCCATATCCATTATTACTATCAAGCGGTTACAAGTAGAGTATCCAAGTCGGGTTGCAAACAGAGTAGGTATACGCTTCGAGCGCATAGCGACTCTGCATGTACTAGTTCTAAAAGTGAGAAACTTGATCGTCGTCCACTGCTTGTCCACTCGTCGTCGAGAGGCATGAAAACGGCCGGAACGCACTTTGGCTCGCATTTGGCACGTCCCACGAGACGCGCGTCGTAATATCGCGTGCGCCGTCGGTCGGACCCTCCGAAAGCTGCATATGAAACTCGGGGTCTGGGTTGCTCCCCGGCAGCTGGCGGATCTTGGCTCGCGTGAGCCCGGCGGGGCCCCGGTGGCGACATGGCCTCCCGGGAGGAGGCATATCCCTCCCCTCAGCAGGTTTGTTTAACTTCACCCCGACGATTGTCACGAACCATCGGGGTCCTCTTGCTTGCACCACCGCGGGAGCGTGACCCTGCGGTTGGCCGCGGCCCTGCGCGGAATCGACAGTCCCGTGTCACGCTCCCCACTTGCTCCGAGTTCGCAGAGGCTGTCGGGGTCCCCGCACCCACATGAGTGCTCGAAAGTGCCCCCGGAATAAATCCAGAAAACACGTCACGGCGACGGCCACAACGCTTTCGTTTTCCGCTCGATACCAAAATTATCCGCTTTCTCTCCTAAATCCACTTTGGAAGAGGCCACTCAGTCACAGCGCCACCGACGACAATGTCCCCGACGTAAAGAAACCTTCTAGCAGCTCCTTGGCTCGGGGAAAAAGAAAAGGGAAGCGGAGAGACGGAGGGAGTGTTTCGGGACCGCCCGTAAATCAAGTACTCTAGTTGAACCCAGGTTAAACCGACACTGAACGATGCCCTCGAACGATGCAGCTAGTGCCAGAATTCGATGGCTCCGGTATACCGGCGGCGAATATCGAATCGGCGAGAAGCCGAGCTCTTTCCGAGCACGGCATCGTCGGCGGAGACAGAGCGGTTCACGCCGAGCACTCCTTCGAATTGCGGCTTTCCATGGAGCGCGGATCGGCCGGCACTGCGCGTATCGCGCTCTGCCAGCGGCAGCCGCCGCTTTCCATGTAGCCGCCGGCCGCCTCTCTGTTTGTGCCAGCGGGTTTGACACCGAGCTCGGCAGCGGCCGATGCATAATTCATAGCAGGCGCGCGGATCTCTTCTCTACTCCGTCCCCCACGCGGCGCTTCCTTTAGAGCAGATTGTAAACAATAGCTGCATCAAGAAGTGAGTGGTCGGGTTCAGCGGACCCTCGGTTCGCTGGCAGCTCACCGCTCGCCGCCATTGCTCACTGTTGCCGACTTTTGTTCGCTCAGTGACTTTCGAACAGAACAATCTGCCACATTTTTTTGTTTTTGCGCGCGAAGTTTCTATTTTCCGACGGCGGACCCAATCTATATGTGCTCGGGGAAACACTTTCCGAGGCAATACGTTAGGCACGTTAGTAAGATGCGTTTGTCTCGCGTGAAAACACGAGCACGAATTCTTCCAAATAAGGGGATATTAAAATGACCGAGACACAATTTTGTTAGTTCCGTGGAATAGTGTGAATAATTAAGTTTTGACGTCTACCCTACCACATGCACAGTAGGCTAAAAGTTTTTTAGTGCATCAATTACCAAAAAGAAGTTTATTAGAACAAAAATCAAATAAACAAATGTCAATAAAAAAAAAACAATTGCCACGTAGAGGAACGGGGCTCAATCCCCACGCCATCTGGTTCTCTCTTATATAATTTGTACTCTTCTGGAAAATTCCATTCTGGGCTGCCATCGTGTGTTCTGGTTCTGAACATTCCTGAACGTACCGGGTACATAAAAGCAGCGGTAAGGTGCTTCTTCGAGAAAGTCGCTCCGTCGTCGACGCAGTTTTATTTTCAGTTTTACGCTCATCTGCTTTTTTGATTTGTGACACGAGCACAGTTCACTCCCTTAGCTCCAATCCTAAACAAGCAGCCAGCTGACCCATTCCGCCAATGTTCATCATAGCCACGTGCCGGCGTTGGCTGTGCTCCGGATAATTTTAGACCGGCCATATTCGTCCCTGCGGCGATTGAACACGAGCTGCAACCCGAACGTCCGACGAGGCATCGATTGTAACCCAGCTCACACGGAGTGCTACTGTAGTTCGTGACAAATACACGAGCCGCCTTCGACCATCGTTAGCCCCGCTACACTACGAGTACGTCGGCAACTTTTGCTGAAAAAAGTAGTCCCCTTCTAGCCTTGGAATTAACGAGTTTTCTGGCTCGGTGGCGTGGCGTGCGAAATTCGAATCCACTTGTATCACGCTTTCTTCAGTCTGTTTTGTCCGTTCGCAAGACTTCAACTCAATATCGTTTCATGGCCCCTTTCATGTAATGAAAGAGAAGGCGGGTGAGCGCATTGAACGGAGAGAAGGGCGGCACAATGAACAGGTCGGTGGAATCTACGTGCTCGCTTGACCAGACAACCCCGCCGGTTCTGCAGCTCCCTGCACCTACCACCACGGCCAGTGAGAGGAGTCGGGCGCTCGGAAAGACAGCCGATTCATTGGGCAGAAATGCTGAACAACTCCTGGACGTGCGGGAAGTATCCGTTTCCCTGTTGTTTTTTATGGGGCGTCGCTGCCGTCTGATAGGCTGCGTATGGCCTTTCCGTACCAGGAGAGCATCAAAACCATCTGCATTCCACAGGTTGGCGAAACCCAGCGAGCAAACGCAGCAATGTCGCACACGCTATACGTTGGTGTCCCCATCCATTGAACGGCCGGCCTTCACTTTTTGTTTCCTCTAGGATAAAAACGGCAGTGCGTCTCTCTTGGACGGCCGTTCTCCGGAACGCTGCCTGTCACCCTTTAGCTGGGCGTGGGTGCTCGCAGCTGTCGAGATGCCGAATGGTTTTTGAAGGCGGCAAGTCCGCGCTAGAGGCGAGACAACTGAAGGATTCCAGGATTCCTGGATTCCTTGCCCTTACATGCCGGTCAATGAGGGCACTACTGTGGCGAACGAGAGACACCCTCGCAGCGGCTCGGCGTTTCGCAGCTTCAACAGCCGAGCGACTTTGTACGACGTGGGCAATGGCGGCACGGGCGCCTGCCTCCCCAGCCTCTCCCGCTCTGGCGCCTCGCAGGTGGGCCCCCGGCGAGCTCCGGCGGTCCGTCGCGGGGGCGTTCAATGAACCGCGAGCCGAGGTCGCCGCGGAGGAGGAGGAGGAGGCCAGGCGGTGGACGCAGTCACGGAGGCATCTTTATGGACCCGAATATGATGCGGGCGCCCAGATGTCGGCGTTGCCCTGGAAACGAGCGCTGGAGGACGCGCGAGCACGAGCCCGGCCACGCGCCTTCTCCGCGGGGCCCGCCAAGCGAGGCCCCGTCACCCACGCCGCTGAGCTGTCCGAAGGCCGCGAGCATGGGCGCCACGATGCGCCTTTTGGGTCGGAACCGGAGGGGTACGAGCGGCGAAATTCAGGCTTGACTGGAACTCGAATCGAATAGTGCTGAATATAGTGACGAAAGAGCGCAATGTCGAAAGGAATAGCGAATACTAAAAATTAATATTTACAATGTACAGAAACTAAGAAACAAACGCGTAGATATCGAAAAAGAACACTTATTTGCTTATTCTGCAACATAGCCCGCGTAGCAAAGAGTGCCTGGAACTGAATTAAAAGTGGGTTAGTGACCACATACGGCAAGGCCAGACTCGAGAGGCTACTGAATCAAGTGTCCATGTACTTTCACGTATGAGTACGCATGTTCATTAGATTGACGGACCTCTGACCTTCAGCCGCCTTGTTGCCGAACCTCGCTCAACACCTTATGGTGCGACGTCGTTTCTTGGCAAATCTTTGTTAGAATTGGGTCGCAAAACCCAGAAATAGGTATGTATAGGGTGCCTTTATGTGCGCTTTGCTTAGGGTGGAGACATCTGGCCATTTTGTCCCACACTTTTACTTTTCTTTTTTGCTTAGAAGCGCGTGAAAGAGCGTGTCCCGGCACGCGTTTGTGGCGCTGACTGTGCTATGGCGACATTTTGTTTTCGTCGATTTATTTGTATTTTACCCGTGAGCGCGTGCTGTCGCCATCGGCTACTGCAAAGGTGGCATCACCCTAAGCAGAAGGACATTGAGGCACCCTAGGTATGTAGTGCAGAGTTCTGGCAGAGAAGTTTGAGGGGTATAAGAAGCAAACTACTTTCTTTCGAAATGCTTAGTTAATGGAGCCTGGAGGCATTTCCAAGCAGTCGCGATTTAAATCTATCGCAGACCTTCCCAGACTGTCAATGTATAAGCAGAGTTTTTATTTTTTTTAAACTCGCATATTGTCCAGATATTTATTGTGTTGAATTTTTAGAAATTCGAGTAAATTAGTCCGAATATTAAATGAATTATTTCATCAATCACTACTCGAATTTAATTCGAAACTCAAATGTTCACACACCCTTAGTTGTAACGCCTTCCAAATGCGCCGGAAACACTTGGAAGACGTTGCCCCATTTTCGTCTGTCACGTAATAGACATGGTTTACAATGACGCTACGTGAGCGGTTATTGTGGTCATTGCTGCTGATCTTGCTGCTTTGCGCGAATCGACTGCACCATACATTTCGCACTACGTTTTCTTTTTTGTTTTTGTTTTTTTGTTGCAAAAAAAAAATAGGAAAAAAATCCTTGACTTTTTGGTCAACTTCACACGCTCGTCAGGGCTCGCTAGGCCAATTCGGTCACCTTTCCAATCTACCTCCTCCACTTTCCTTTCCATACCCCAATTGGATGATTTTTCTCAAGAGGTTGCGATGTAACCCTTCCGATCAGTAGTTACGTTCGAACAACAACGCAGCTTTGATCGGCATTCAAGATATGCAAGCCGTCCATAGATTTTCCACAGTGCGCGAATACACAGCCACAGGCCGAAGATCGGGGGGGGGGGGAGAGAGAGAGAGAGAGAGAGAGAGAGAGAGAGAGAGAGAGAGACGCGTGAGTGTGTGGCGCTGGCGCGCGCTCTCCTTGTCCGTTTTTTTGTGTGTAAACGAGGCACTTTGCAGCGCCTGGACGGAGGTGTTGTGCCTTTGGTAGCGCCGCACCACTTGCCGGATTCTCTTCGCCAGCTGTGCGAACGCGACCGAATCTCGTCGTGACCAATAGGAACGCATACTAAACAAAATTCATCCTTGAGTGCGAGGCCGAAATCCCCGAGAATGCACAGTGTGCGCAGCAATGCCGACCTGGGTATACCGGAGCGGGGAGCTACCCTTCGGGGAGGAGTACGTGGTGGCCGGCCCACGACAGCGCAGATTTCCCTTCTTCCGCAGCGCTCAGCCCCGACGGCCGAGCACCTGTGCCGGAAGGGGACTGCACCGATTCGCGCTCAGCCCTTTGGCCGAATCCCCGCAGGTGCGAAGATTCGCACAGGCACCCAATTACTTCGCGCAGCCATGCCGAACCACGCGGCCGTTTGCTGGTGCGTATAGGCCGCCGACTGTGCCGAGACCGCGAGCTTCGCGAGTCTGTCCACGAGTTGTACGCTTTACGAATGGTCGCATTATACTTCGGTAAGGGACTACTTTCGGGAGTCATTTCATAACTGCAGTACTACTCGCTGCCTGGGAAAGTAACATGACGAGTTTATCGAATTTTAGATCGAAGGGGTTAAAAACCCCGAGGCGGGGTTTCATATAGAACTGGCAACCAAGGGCGCAAACCGACTTGTTCGCGTTCCTACGTCCCGTTCGAAATCCCTGCCTCCTAGGGCGAGTCGGCCGCGAGCACTCTTTCCAGGCAGGATTTGGTCGTTTATAGCAGCTCAGGAGCGAAGAAGTGCTCGCATGAGCGGTATACAATACATATCGGGGAACGAGACTTTCTATGGGAAAAACGGCGTGTTTAGCAAATAGGTCTTATTACGATAACACGATTGGCAATAAGTGTTAGGCTTAGGGTAATAGTTCAGTCATTTGGAACGTCACGCAACGTCATCGCACATTTTCTGATTGGAAGTAATAGTTCGGCAACCCGTACGAGACTGCTTTCTGGCTGCAGCAAAAGAGAGTGTCACCTAGATCTAGGGCACTTCGAGTCAGTAGGGAATTTTCAAGTTAAAAGTGAAGTTGGATTTTTTATTTTTTTTTATTTGAGCGGCATTACGACTCTCGACGAGTCGTGGGACAAGTACGGGTGCTCTTTTAAAACACACTCGCAATACACACACGCACACACACCGCACACGCGCGCGCGTGGTGTGGGGGTAAGGCAATATATCCTCGAGAATTGCATCCATCTAAAAAATGGATGATATTCGACCCCCCCCCCTTCTATTTTTTCTTTTTTTTGGCAACAAACACTTGTAGCGTTATCTCTTGAGTAGCCCCGGCTACACATCCGGTTCACGTATTATATTTCCTAATCTTTTTACTCATTATTCTTTTATCCAAGACTGACTTAAGTCTGACAGTGCAATAAGTGGCAATTTCCAGACGATAGCGGGCATATTTGATTTCGTAAATACTGCAAAACCCTTCGTCTAGTTTAGAACCGGAAGTGGTCGGAGGCTATTTGCACACTGGAGCCACCACGTTTCATCTCACGCGAGAAAGAGCGAATAGGAGCATAAAGTGCCTGTTAGGGGATCCAATAAAGCGGCAACCGATACAACATTTTTTTTTTGTTTTTTTTTCGTTGTGCTTTTTAGGAGAAGATTGGGCATTTTACGACTCTGAACAGAAATAATCTCGTAACATTCAGGTTTCAACCGGCCCTCTTATTTCCACATGGCAAGGGTCATGCCTGTGTTATGCCTGTGTCCCACACGCAAAGCACTTCTGTCTTTTTACGTCATTTGCTCGTTCTTTAATTGTTGATGTTGTTGTTGTTGTTGAGTAAAAGAGGGGTTTGAGGTGTGGTGGTGTCCAATGCGTTTCTGTGAACAATTTCGGTATCGGGATATTGGACTGCCACTTCAACTATTCTCAAGTGCGCAGAGGCAGCGATGTCCGAACTTCAAACGCGATCTGCAGAAGCGTTCCCTTCCTAGCTTCAGGGCAGTTAACAGGAGGCGCCTCGGTCGCCCGCTAGGCAGCGCCGGCTGGTGGCCAAATAGGGCAACTTCGGGAAGGCCATGCCACCGAGCGATTGGACGCGAGCTCTGCGTCACATTTCGGAACGGCGCTCTTCGATTCGAGCTCGAGATCGGGTCGAATGATCACCGGCCGTCTCGGTTGGCGTGCTTCATACGGGAAATAAATAGTTACGTTGTGGAAATGTTTGTTTTATTCCTATGGCCCTCCAATTTCCGTCTACGCGCAATTGGGAAAATCGCAGTTCCAGCTCCTCTCGGAAGAAATTTTTTTCTACGACGAAAAAAGGAAGTATTTTGGAAATGTAAGGTTCGTTTCGTTGTATGGACACGTTTTGCCACCTCATAAAAATTTAATTGAAAACAAAATGCATGCACGACACTCCTACGACTATCTGAACACACATTAGTGCTAAATTATACGCGGGAGCACATCCTCTCGACACTGTTATGTTTCGTGGACACGTGGTCCTGCAACGCTTCGTCGACTTTTCTTTTTTTTTTTCACCAGATAAAAAGTTTTTCAGATGGAAAATTAAAAAAAAAAAGGCCCAGGATGGCGTTACTTGTCAAACCAAACTTCATTACCCCGAGGGTAAAATTTCATAATACGAAAACTAGCTACCTAAAGTGTTTTTATTATTTGTTTTGTTTCTTGTTTTATGATGATTTACGAGCAGTCTTGTGTCTCCTCGAGGCCTTGTCTGAACAGGAGCGCACTAATGATGATGTAGCGTGTCGCCCCCTCTCCCCGCTGAGGCGTTCTGCTGCTGCGCGATTACGCGATTCATTACGTAACGCGGATATAATTCCTTATTCCGTCCGAGCCACCGTATTTCAGTCCATTCTGGGCTGCATTCTGAGCGCTTTGTGGAGAGATTTGGTAAGCTTGGAGCGCCACGATGTGGTCGCATGTCAATTGGATAGACGGGCTAGAATGATAAACCAAAAGTCCGATAGTCCAAAAGCCCTCCCCTCCCGGCCCGGTTGCCCGCCCCCACGTTGTACGCAAAAGTGGCTATTCATCACGTGACCTCACAAAATCCGTGACGTAACCGGTAAGACGGCAGCTCCCAGAGCTTGTTGATGCGAGTTGATTCGGTGCGCGGCCGTCTCGATGTGCATCGGCTTGCCGACGATTTCGGAGTTCTTCGGGCTCTGAGTTCTTCGGGCTCTCCCTATGACCGAAGGAAGAGATGCAACGAGTAATTTCAGTAATGCGCTACCGAAAAAGTAATGTAATTACATCAGAAATTGCATTTTCAGAAAATAACGGGGTAATTACTAAATTAAAAAAAAAGTAATGGGTTGCAAGTAATTCCGCTACTTGTAACGGATTTGCTTCCAAGTCTGCACACCGGTGTGCGCTGAGGCGGCACGTGGCTTCACCGGCGTCGGGGAGACTTCCGAGGCGGCAGCAGCGGACTGGGAGAAGCCGGGAAGGCTGGCAACATTGTTAGCAGCTGGACTCGGCCGAGACGTCGCCTCCGCTTGCAGCGGTACGGCAGCTCCGCACGCACAAATCACTCCCCATTGATGACGGGAGGAGGAAGGCCGCCGCGATGACGAGCGGTGGAGGGCCGCGGGGCGCGCCACAGCTAAGGACTCGGCAGCCCTTGAGGGACTCCGGGAAAAAGAATTTTCGTCTCCGTACTCTCGTTCCGGGGTTCCCCGAACGGGACCGGCGGATGGAAGAGGGCTCCTCTGGGCTTCCGTTTCGACGGGCCGCGTGTGTTCCTCCATCGCTCGCTCGGCCGAGCTCGTCGTTCTCGACGGCCGGTAGCCCCCGCTCCCGCGTTGAGTAACCCGAGGTCACCTTCGGAGGGGCCGTGAAAAATGACCCCCCCTTGAAAGTTTCCTCCGGTACCGACACCGCTGCCTGACTTCGCGATGTCTGAAAACTTCGCGACTCCACGGCGGTGACTGACGACTCCGGCCGCGCTTTCCGGCGCCCGGCGGGGCATCATCCGACCCACATGGTTTGAACGGCCCCGCAATCGTTAGCAAGCATAAAAGAAAGGGGGGGGGGGGGTTCCTCCGCTTTCCTCTCGCGTCCCGACGCGGCGGGGCCGCACTGCCTCGATGCGCCATTGTAGTCCGTCATTAACGGGGCCCTTAAGACATCCACACCTTTCCCGCTGCGCCCCGTCTCCGCCGACTCGAGCATGTTGTCTCGCGTGTCGGCGCCTCAACAACCTGCTCTCGTCTCACGCGGGCATCGTTTTGCCAGCGCGTCGCCCGGATTTCTGCGTGTCTGTCGGCCCCATTGTCTTTCCACGCTCGGCTCCCTCGCGTCCCTCCTCCTTGGGGGCCCGTGTTTACAGCGCTCCGTACACGACGACTCGTCGCCAAAGTGACGACGGTCGGCGCTGTAAACGCTGTAAATAACGCCTGGCGGGGCGTCCCCCGGTCCCTGTCTCGCTCGTCTGCCTCCGTTCGTTGCCTTTTTTGTTTGCCTCGGCGCCCTGGAAGCCGTCCGTGCGGATCCCGCGTCTCTCGCTATTCAGACGCCGACGTCCGCGCAGTGCCGTCTCACGGTTTACGACCCAAGGCGGCCCCGTGCGGCCGCATGCCTGACGACGGCCAGCGCCCTGCCGCCGACTTTTCTGGTTCGGCTCTCCGACTGGCTCCCCTGCAGCCCCGTGGACATTCTCCATAGAGCACTTTTCGCGTTCTTTGCTTCTTAGCAGGAGCTGAACACTAGACATCGGTGGTGAAACCACCGATGTCTATGCGCAGCGCAAGTTCGTCTGGCTTCTTGCGCAGGGGTGGCGGTGACGTCAGAATGCAGAGCTCTGATTGGCTCTGATTGGTGGGATGGTGGGTAGACTTCAAGGCAGCTAGCATAGAGGTCTACCCACTATTTTTTTTTTTCAATCAGCCAATCAGAGCTCGGCGTTCTGACGTCCCCCCGCAACCCTGCGCAGTAGCAGACGAACTTGAGCTCCGCATTGTACTATAGGCTGGATCGCGGATCGAGGCTTGTTTTGCTGAGGTCGAGTGGCACCACCGGCAGCCATTGCTTGACACCTGCAAATGCATTGAAACCTATGGGAAAAGCGTGAAAAGTGAGATTTCTCTCATACCTATTATATTTTGAATGACCAAATCTCGACGAAGTTTTCTAGGAATGGTAGAGAAAGTTTGTGTTGTGGTGTCAATACTTTCGCACTGAGTTTCAGAAATACTTTTTATACGCCGTTGCGTTTGAGGCATCGTATTTGCTTTCTAAATGAAAGCAGACAAATCATCTACCCCGCAAGTAACTTTCTTTAAGAATTCTCTAGAACTGTATTCGTGTTGCGAGTTATTTTAAGTAAAAACGGAGGATTTGAAGCATGACGACAACGATTCGGAACCAGTAGAGCAGACGAATTCCGTCGATGGCAGAAGACCTTCTGAGCAGTTACAGACAACTGCAAATTCTGTCTTACTATTCCTGCGAAACCTCATAAAAGTTTCTTTACAACAACACTTCACACAAACCGCAAAAAGATTTTTTCATTTTTTCATTGCTTTACATAGATTTGGCAATGTATTGCCTGGTGTCAAGCAATGGCCACGGGTGGTGCAACCATCCGGCTCCCGATCCGCGATCCAGCCTACTACAATACAGATGAGGGTTGTAAACAGAAATTATTTATGTATCCATTCGTCTCTATGGTTTTATGTGCTATAGGGGCTACCCTATTCTGTGCGCCCTACGCGGAATAGCTTACTCGTGTTCATCCATGAATAACATAGAGCGCGAGCTATTGTTACATGAACTACGAAAAGCTTCGCTTAAAGATTGGTGAAGGTATACATCACTATGGCATCTTTGGTAGAAGTTAAGGCTAGTTTACACAGTTACGTCTTTCTGTCCATGTACTTGTGTTGTGTCGAGACCTGACGTCACTGAGTTACCGGAAGATCCGTACTTGGTATACGACGTCGTCAAGCTACTCTTTGGTATTGGTTACTAGGCTTGATTCGGAGCACAAATGTCCCCCCGCTAGCTCGTCATTGTATCTGGACGCGTCGCAGTCTAACGCAATTGTGTGAATGAACGAGGTTAATATCCACAACGTGAACTTTAATTCTGTCGCCGTTTATCACGCAATGCCTACAAGCACCACCGTGTCCAGACACACGCTATCAAACCTGTCGTTCGGATCTGATAGATCGTTCGAACTTCGAACGCAAGCATTCAGGCAAATCTTGGTCGTGACGTCACGGGTAGATACGGGAATATCTATGTTTCATCACCGTCTCAAACTTTGCTGTCAACAATGTGAAAGCTGCTGCCGAGAATGCGTTGGCTTCATCTATAGAGGTCCTCTTTGATGTTACTTTCGCGCAAAAATGAGATGCTGTAGATGAAGTCACACGATCATGCGAATAGCTTTCAGATAGCGTTGCGATACTAAGCATGAAAGAGTATTATTGGCGACGGGATGTTTCGGTGGCGCCCTCTTATGTGTCATACCTGTGACGTCAGCAGCCAGGGTTATGAGTTGTGACCGACAAGTGTCACGTGTGTGTAAAAAGCAGAGCGGAGGCTTGAAGTCACCGTGTTCTTAAACCGACACCGTCAAAGTTGACGCACTGACATTAACTCTTATTTCCGTCGATGGGCACAGAATCATTCCTAGTAAAGGCGTCTTAGCCAGCGTTTTTCAGTCGGCAAAGCCTGCCACACTGACGCATGTGCACGTGGCAGCGCAAGACGCCATTAGGTCGACTTCACACGCACCCTCCTGCCCACTCTGTTTCGCTGTAAGTGGAGTAGACCAGGAAACACACAAGCCGTCGAAAACGGGCTTCGGTCTGCCATAACAACTGGCCGCGGACGCTGTTGGCGTGCACCTATGCCATGCCGCCACGTCACGGCGTCCGCGGCAGTTGCTATGGAAACTGCCTAGCGACGCTCGGTTTCATCGCACATGTGGCAGTTGCTATGGAAACTGCTGCGTTCGGTTTCATCACCGCGTGTTCCGTGCCCCAGTTAGAAGCTCGAGCGTGTTAGCTTCGAAAGGCACTTTCAGGTTATACCATTGCTTTTGTAGACTTTGCTTCTCTCGAACCTGAGAAGTTAAATTAAATAAATGTTTATTCCCAGAATATTACTGGATCCGGCTGGCCTGCAGACAACAAAGCATATACCGTGCGTGTAAAGCACTCGGTGTCAGCGCCTTCCAAGGCCCCTTTGATCGTATCCTTCGCTGTTCTCCAAACCCTTAAGGTCGGTTCACACACTCGCGTGAGTCCGACTGAGTGCGACTGCAACGGCTTGAGACGTGCCGGTTGCTATGGCAACAGCTGCGTCGGCTCCAAACAAAACGGGGTAAAACCGTTTCGTTGAAGCCGACGCAACTGTTGCCATAGCAACCCGTACGTCGCAAGCCGTTGAAGTTGCACTCGGTCGGACTCGACGCAAGTGTGTGAATCAGCCTTCAGTCCTGGCTCGGGGGAAACGGAGCGTAGTGCAGCTTTTTGCCGCCACAGCTCGCGTGACTGCCGAACTTTGTCACCTTGCGACCAAGAGCGGTTCCGGCGTTGTAGGTTGGCCTTGGATCTCGTTGCGCATGTATACTCGCTACTTTTCTGAAATCAGACAGCATCGTGCTCGTAGACACTGTTCCATCTGCTCACTTTCAGTGGCGCCTAATCGTCTCCCAAACAAAACTTTTTTGTTTGTTTGCTTTCTTTGTTGCGGTAGTCAAAAACGCAGTATCTTGACCGCTCTCTGGCAGTCCTCGGTGCCGAACCGCCTGTCGCAGCTCCTCGAACCTCTGCGAGACGTCGAGCCGATCGAGATCGCGGATCCTCGCGATCTTGCAGAGGCATTCGCAGAGAACTCGAGACGCCCGAGCCCGTCCTGAGCGCGCCGCTTGCCAGGACTCGGGAGCTCCGAGCGCTCTCGAGGTCGGCGAGCGCATGCCCGATCCGGTCCGCTTCACCCTGCCCGCCATTCCGGGACTGACAGCCCGGGTTCCGCCCACCGCTGCCTTGTCCGCCGAACCTTACCAGCGTTGCCAGACGGGCACGCTCGTGCGCAGTCCGCTCGCGCTCTTTGGCATCGGCCGCATCCTGTTAATGCAGGCTCCGGAAATACGGAACAGAAAGGTGCGCGCACACACACGGCCACCGATGTCTTCCCAGCCAGGCCGAGCGCCGACCTTGTGTTGTCTGGCGTGCCGTTGGCGTCATCTCGGGGAAAGTCGATTGAGGAGATCGGAGCATTCGGCTTAACGCTTGGGCTGAATAGACGTCGCGAGTACGCGATAGTCGGCCAACTCCTCACACGAGGACGAGCTTGTGTACGTTTGTCGCTCGTTGGCTACAATCGAGTCACGAGGCGAAAATGCTTTTTTTTTATTATTCCTAAGGGAGATGGTGCGCACAATGATTGTCTAGTTTAAATAAATCATTGCGAAGATGGGATTAGAGCTCTAGCCGAAGGACGCCCTCGTGGTCTTCCGCCAAAAGATGCGCGATGCGCGTAAACGAACTCTGCCAAGAAGAGCTCCACATCAGCGTGTGTCTTCTATACACCCCTATTCAGCGTCTCCTATCGGTCATAGCGTTTCAGCGGGAACGAGCCCTTCAGTGATGCTCCGTTCCTGCAATCAATGCAATGCCCGTTGGTTTTGTTTGTTTGTTTTGAAGTGAACGGTGCATTTAGCACCGTGATTCTGGCGTATGACCGGGCCTTCTGGTAGTTGAAAGCGGTGGAGGACATCCACGCAACTCATCTTAACATTTTGCGCTTATGTTGCGGTGGCGGCATCGCCAGGCGCATTGGATCTTTCACTCGCGTCCCGTTGTCTCAAAACAGGTACTGAACTTTCGCCCGGTGCCTCGGCACTTCTCGCCTTCGGCTGCGCGGTCTGCACCCGGGGCGCTTTCGTGTCGCACGTTGTCACCTCTACCAGAAGTGACGACGGATAGCTTAAAACAAATGCGGGCTCCCGTCAGACTCCTGTGAAGATGGAATACGTGTGCGCAGGATTCACCACGTCACGTGGTGATGTCAAGCGACTCCCCGCATAGCGTGAAAAGAATGTCTCCGTCGTCGCATCTGTCCCTGTGGTTAGACCTCCTTGATGCTACGTCTGACCGATGATGTTACGTCTCCTTCCGGTTACATCTGTCCCTGATGTTACTCCTGTCCTTGAGATTAGATCTGTGCGTGATGTTACTTTCTGTCCTGGAGATTTGATCTGTGCGTGACGTTACATTTGTCTGTGATGTTACATGTGTCTGGGACGTTACAGCGCGTGTGTGTCCCCTGTTCGTTCCTTCGTGTCCCGTCCTTTTCAGCGCTATTTATCACGTTCAACGTCTCGTCCCGTCCGTAAGGTTACCCAGGCAACACGCCAGAGGAAAGCCAAGCATTGGGTAAATTAGGTATGACAATCAGAAGTGTCTAGCATTGGGCCTAAAATTGTTTCGCACCGAGGCGTTAATTAGTGCCAAGGTACATTCCTTTGGCGCTCCTAAGGCTTTTTTTCTGGTTCGCCACATAATTGCCCAAGTGCCAGACATGAGTCATAAAGGCCACGTGTCAACAAAACAACCCGCAGTGAAGCCTAATTCGGGCACTTGTTTAGGCACAAGGATGCATGATGAGAGCCGAACAATCGGGCAGTGAAGCCTAAATTTGGCATTTGTTTGGCGATTTAGGCCCAGCATAACCATTATCTGGCGAAACAAGGTCTAGTTGGTCTCCACCTTGACATCTTCAGGCCCTAGCAGTTCGTAATTCTTTTGTTGAGTTGTTTCCATACGACTTAAAAATGATCAGCTTCTCTGGTTCTCTTTCTCAAGAAATGTTGATATAAATATTTTTTTTATTATTTTACGTAATAGATCCCGTAATACCCACGGTTTCCGGACTTTTTTGTTTTTTTGTTTTACGGATTTAAAGATTTTAACGGAAAGTCAATGTTGCATAAGGCAGTAAAGACTTCCATAAACGTGTCATAAACTTCGTCTGCGTCACCTTTTTGAAATACCGTAGTTCAATCAGTACTAAAGATGCATTGTACAAGCATCTATGTTATCTAACGCAATGTTTTGAAAATATATCTTAGAGTGTTTTCGAGCTTGCGTTTTTCGGGAAAGACATTTCAACACAAAAGGAAATCGGGAGATGGTCGCTCAAGTCGTAGCCGATTTCTCCGACTTTTAATTTGCAACACGAGCGATATCGCAATTTATCGCTCCTGTCGCAGTATCGCGACACAAGCGATACACTCTAAATGTATTTCACTACTGAGATAAGGTACTCGAATGGAATCTCTGAGATACTATCGCGATACGTTTGTATAGTGAAGATTAAAAGCGCCAAAAAGACGAGGACCAGCAAAAGAAGACACACACACACACAGACCACAGAGTGCGCTCACTACTGAGGTACACATTCATTTTTCAGATGTATCTGGACACAGAGATACAGATACTCGAAGGAAGGTATCTCTGAGATACTATGGTGATACATTTGTATCGCGCTACAGCCCAGCCCTTGTGCCAGGGCAGCTTCGTTGCATCTTGCGGAACCTCTAAGGGAGGATTTTTTTTTGTTACTTGTTTCGTTCATTCGGGGGCGATGTCCGAAGTGCACGTCTGACAGCTGCTCGAAGCGCCGCTTCAGAGCGAGCTCCGGCGCGCTCGGTCGCGCGTTCAGGACGGCGCTCGGCGGCCAGCGCAGCGGAACTGCTCGACATCGACGCGCGCGGTAAAGTACGGGTGGCAGTTCTGGGGCGACCCGTGGGGGCGTGCCTCGAGCCTTTCTCTCTCGGCGGCCAGAGTTTCCGTGCGGCTTCCCGGAATCCCCGGCGCGCACGCAACCGCCGCTTCTCCGATTAATGGCCCGCAAACGGGGATAAATAATCCGGGCTTCTTCTCCTCCCGGCGCGAGAGGCGAGCGCTTGCCCCGATAACAATGCTCCAAAAACTAATGGCACAATGGGAGAAAACACGCACGGCGGAGACGAGAGGGGATCCGGGGCTCGGCTCCACCTCGCGATGGATCGCGGCGGACGGCATGCGCGAGCCATCGGAACTTGTGTGCCGCATGATGTCGCTCGACCTTCTGGGGGGGGGAGGAGGGCAGGGCCACAGCGCCGCCCGATTCGCGTAGTCGACCGACACTTTGGAGTCGCTGGATCGGCCGGGGTGGCCCGTGGCGTGCGGTGCGCTCCATCGTGTACGGACGGTCGCCGCCCGGACCTTGCGGCACTGGCGATCTTCTTTCGCCGAGCACGCCATTGTTCGGAGAAGCCGGTTCGGCCGGACGGAGAGAGAGAGGGGCCGAGAAATCGCCGCGGTTCGCTTCGGCCGCCGAACGTTCGCTCTTTTCTCGTCTTTCTTTTTTTTTTTCGACAGCCGCTCGTCATTCGGTGTGTGTGTGTGTGTGTGCTCTAGAATCGGTTCGACCAGAGACCGCTTTTGTTGTCCCGCGCGGGGGCTGAGTGTATAACCAGCGGGACGGACTTGTTTACACATTGCCGGGTAGTTTGCGTTACTTTCCGGCATCGAGGGCCTGCGGGACAGGGGCTAAGCCCCGAGCCTTTACGACGCGTAAAAATCGGCGTTCAGGCTTTCGCGTTTTACGTGCGTCCTCGTAACGAGCGTGCGTGAGGAGCTTGCGGGCGTGCCCACGCGAGACCCACACCAGGAAACCAGAGCGTTCGTGCGGGCTGCGTGCTTCGGGGAAGGGCACCGATCGAGCAAGTCGTGGGCCATCTAAGGCACACATTGAATATTAAAAGTAAAAAAAGAGTATAAAACCCATTTTTGTGGTCCGCCCCCCCCCCCCCAAACAAAAAAAAAACACGCAAGTACGTTGATGAAAAAAAAAATGTTTTACAGACCACAGGAAGTACATGTATACGTCATTCTCAATATGGCGACGTACCGCGGGCTGGACGGACGCGATGGCGGCATACGACGGACCAACGTTGAGACGGACGGGGGCCGCTGCTTCGCAACTGTCGTTCCTGGGACCGGCCAATCGCGACCTTCCAACGCAGAACATGAGGCGGAAGGGAAATATGGGGCAAAGAATCGCACGACAAACCGCGCACGCAAGTTCGTCGTCGTCGTCGAAAAAGAGAGAACAAACAAACAAACAAAAAAAAGAAAAACGCGTCGTGTGTTTTCACGTGATTTTCGGTCATGAGCTTCCGTGCTCGTATTTTGGTCTCAATGTCGAGCAGTTGAGCTTTTCGGCTTCATTAGAAATATACGTGACTCTGGATCAAAATATAGATTGGGTAATCTCCCCACACCATATTAAATCGCATAGCAAAAGTAAATACTAAAGAAGTGTGTGTGTGTGTGTGTGTGTGTGTGTGTGTGTGTGTGTGTGTGTGTGTGTGTGTGTGTGTGTGTGTGTGTGTGTGTGTGTTTGTGTTTAGGGGGAGGTCACTGACTTTCTAAGAAAAGTAAGACTGGTCCCTCATGTATAAATCCCCGCTCGCCGTGATTGCTGGTGTCCTGCTCTCCACTCGCCTCCTCACCAGCCTTCGCTCCTCTATAGGGAAAAAATCGGGGGTTTCGTGGGAGGACCCTGTCCTGCTTTCACCAGCCTGCAGCAGCGTGGTTCGTCGCTGGGAAAAGCCGCGGCTAGGGCATGAGATACGAGAATTAAGTTCCGAGTTAAGAATCGACACCCAGAACCAGGGCGCAAATCAATGACCGAGATTTCGCAAGACGTCGGACGAGTCTCGTATGAGATCAATAAAACGACGACACGAAACCCTAAAATAAGAAACTAAATCAAAGGCTCGGATATATTTTTTAATGTCTTAACACGTGATACCAGGGCGTACTCGAAATGCCCGGTGGAAATCAGAGCCCTAAAACTTCCTCCTGAAGAAAAGAAAAAAGAAGTTAGCCGAAAACAGTTTTTTGTCTGTAAACCTAAAAGGGATCCCAAAGAACGAGAAGCCTCCCAGCAAGAAGGCGGGGGAGGCCGTGTGCGACTATGACGCAGCGTGCCGACCGCGGCAAAGAAGTTGGCCTGCTCGGGGCCCTCCATTGTTCTTCTTGGTTCTGGCAGCATGTGCCGTTGACAGGCCAGCCGCGATGTGGAGGGCCCTCCCCGCGTCGTCACTTTGTTCCTTTCGGCTTGGGAGCGCCGAGCCGCATGGTCTTTACCCGTCGCTTTGTTTCCACGCCGTAGAGAGTCGAGTAACACATTGTTCGTGTAGTCCGGGGATTACCGTCGCAAAATAGTTATTCGGAGGCGTTTTGCGCCCAGCGCAGGCTAACCTCCGTTCACCCCCCCCTCCCCTTAAAGGGGCCCTGCAAAGAACTTTGAACTGTTTTTTAATTTGCACCGAACCTGAGCGCACTGAACGTACTAACTTAATGAAACTTTTCTTTTCTCGAATTTCGGTTTATTTTAAAGGTTAAAGGCAAATTAAAATTAAAAAAAACAAGCAAAAATAACCTCCTTCATGACGTCCATGGTTGCTTGAGTGGCCGTGAACTAGAAGAGGGGCAGTGAGCTCAGCGAGCGCTCACGGCTGCCGCACTCCGTGTCAACGGCTCGAGAGGGCGCTACTAAAGCATGTTCTGGATAGGCTGCATGAAGCGGGCAGCCAGGGCGGCTCGCATTGCATTTGCTGCGCGATTAAGCACTAATTCGGCATGACACTTCATTGGCCACAAACGACAGCAAACACGGGGTAAAGATCAGTTCAGAACGGGAGCCACTTCGCGCTGCCATACCGCCAAAGGGCCATGAACCGCAAGCCAAAGCTGCTCGCCGAAGGCCTTGCGGAACGCTCGGAACCGGTCGGATCCTCCAGTCCATACGACCGCAGCGCCGCCGCGTACATCCGGGACCATTCTACGCTCGCAGCTCGTTGGCGCCTGATCCCACTACACCTTTCTAGTATGCGCCACCTTTTCCACCGCTTGGTGGCGGGTATGTCGACAGGTCATTTCTTGTTTCCGTACTTTCTAAACTGCATTTGTTTCTTTTCTGATCTAAAATAGTGAACGAAGACTACTTTTATAAATAATTGAAACGGTTCGCGCCACTTATATTTTGTATTTCGACTAAAAAGAAGCTTTTAGCGGCTCTGACCAGTAGTAAGCCCAGGACCAAAGACGTCACATGTCACGCGCTTTCGGCACCGCGGGTCGCCCCGGTAGGTGGAGGAGGTTTCCGCGTCGTCCGGTTAAAATATGACGCACTGATATTTAGTTACTCTCTCTGTGCCCGCTGGCTTGCCCGAGCCCCAAGAGACGTGGAAACCGCAAAAAAGGTAGAAGCTTCAATATGATTGCAGGGCCCCTTTAAGCTGACACTGCGGTGGAAACAACACGCTCGTCTGGGCAATCGTGCGTCTAAGGTTCGCCACGTGATCACGTGCTACGAACCGAGTGCCGCCCGCAGTACAGGCTCCCGACTTTCCTCCTCAACCCCCTCATTTCGCTCCAATCCTCCTCTTCCTCCTTCTTTCCTCCTACCTAATTCCCCTCTCTCTCCATCTTTCCTCCTCCTCCTCGAGGGAAGTACGACGCCTTCTGGATCTGTACCAGCGGGACCAGGCGATGAAAGGGGGCCGGATACATTGGTCCGGCTAGCGCGTCTCTCCCACCGCGCTGTCAGCTTTCACTAGCAGCGTGAGCCAGATGGTTTATTTATCTTTTTCCACTCTGTGAGTAAGAGTCTCTTCTTTGATTCTATCACAGTGACCTACACCCGCGAAATTGCGCGTGCTATGATGAATGCACCACCCAAAAGACACCTTCGCGGAAAGAATGAATTGCACTCCGTTCATTTGTTTACGCTTTCCGTCCATTTTACGACCCAGTAGCACTGGCAGGTCTTTGTACGGGTGTTTGTCCGTTCCTAGCATTTAGTCGCTATATTTGAGGGTGCTCCGCGAAATTCTACGTAAATTGAGACCAGGTTTTATTTGGTTTCCTCCGTAATGTCTCATCTTTATGAACGTTTTCTTTCTTCGCGCATTAAGGCATAACCTTCCTGTCGTGTCCTCTATGCGAAAGGTAAAAACGAAGAAAAAAAGAGCGAAAGTTTCGAGAGAGGGTCAACGCTCGCGTCCCACGACAAATGGGTGAAGCGGTCACGTCGGCGAATGTCCTCGGCGCTGCTGGGAATAGAGCCTGGATAACAGGCGTGTTATTCTCCGCTAGTCCCTAATCTCCGGCTCACCATTAGAGACCGGCAGGCGCGCCTATCTCCGAGAGCGCCCCGAAGAAAACTCCGCCGTCCCATCGGCGTCTCGTATTCCCCGATTTTGACAGCCGGGCCCGAGCAAAAAAGCACACGATTTATGGCTCGCCGCCGCCGCGTCATCGAGCTGATAATCCGGTCGTAGCGGCGCTCGCGTCGGTCGCCCAAGCAGCGACACCCGACGCACAAAAGCCAGGGGCGTCCTCCCGCGCCCCGGAAAATAAATAGACGGAAACGGGGCGCACGAAACGAGCGTCTTCCATCATTTATTTATCGGCGAACACGTATTTATTTAGGGTCTCGTGCCCGGGCACTCCCCTCCTTTTCATTCTCGGTTACGCGGCTTTATTTTAATTTCCCCTCTATTTTATTTTTTTTGGACAAAAAGCTCGCGGTCGACCCGCCGCTAAGCCGCGAAAATCTTACCAGATATGTCTCACCCTGAGCAAATAAAAAAACGAAGAGCGAATGCGAGAGACGACGCCGGCCGGCCAAGCGGGCGCCCCCAGATTGCCTAAAACGTTTTCGGGTCGCGTTCGTATCCACGCGCGTCTGTTTCTTCTTTCCGGGCTTGTTTCGGTCTGGATTTCGCGAGCAGCCTATCTCCTAAAGACTGCCCTCGTCGGGAGACGTATGTACGTGAGAATTTCATTTCGGGGTCCCGGATGAATGCCCCTGGGAATGTCGCGAGCGCTTCTTCGTTTGTGCGCTCCTTGTGCGAGTTGACGCTGGTGTCGCTGCCGACGCGTAAAAACAAAATCTCGGGTTGGCTGCGCGAATGTCGGTTATACGGCGGGAAGGCTTGCTCGGGCGGCATGTTTCTTCGGCGCACGAGGGCAATTGGTCACATTGTAATTCGCTTTGTGTATCTTGCCCTTTTTATCTCGGCAAACTTGTCTTCCCTCGTGCAACACGGCAGGTGGAACCGAGAAGACGCCTATGATCGAAGACGTATGCAAATAAGGAGTAAAAGCTCGAGGCCGATGCTGCGGATGTAAAGAACTGGGCTGCCGCCGAATTTGGGCTTAAAATGGTCATGAGAGCTATTCTCTAATAATTTAGGATTGAACTAGTTTGATCTACAATGCTTTGTAGTGCAACTTGATCTCGTCAGAGAAATGCGAAGCGCTCTGTTTAACTGAACCAAGTGTTTTTTGTTGTTCTTTTTGTAATTGATGCCTAGTTAAAAAAATATATAAAACTCGCGTTATGACCTTTTTTTTCTTTCTTTTTTTTTGCCGAGAGTTTAGCTGCTGGCTATGGTGGACACAAGTAAACTGATGAAACAGGTTAATTAGTGAGCTCATTAAGTACAACATTTGATTGACTTTTTACATTTTTTGTTTCGGGGCTCGACCGCGATAGTTTATTTTTGCCGTGAGTTTTTTAAATAAATTCGCAGGGGGCGTTGCGGGGCGAGAAATATCGGCCTTGTACACGTTGTTCACCCGAAACTTAGTATAGGTAAAGCCCCTCTATCCTGGGAAAAGTGGCGCCATTCATTGTTGTAGAAATGCTCGAGGCACGCCGCGCGCCACTTCTGGAAATTCATGGCGTCTGAAATATAGCTCGGTGCTGCGCTGTGCCGCCATGATCTTCCCAAGGGCTGCACGTTGCACGTGCCTCGGGCATCGACGCACCTTGCGCTACTTTTGAAACATGAAGGGGCTTTAAGTATAGGTGGGCAAAGATCGCTATTGATGTCGATGCCGGTTCCGCAAGAGAAGCCTGCCGCAATTAGCGGCGAGATGTTTTGGTGGCGCCCTCCTATAGTTCCCCCTTGTGACGTCATTACTTTTGCGAACAACAAGTTCGATGGTGTTTGTAAATAGCATGGTGGAAGCTTGAAATCATTGCGCTCTCAAAGGAACACTGCCAACACCGTCAAAATTAAAGTTCTTTCATTCCCCTTATTTTCGTCGATGATAAATCCCCTTTCCGACGTCATAGTCAGCGTTCGGCCAATTGTGGAAGGCCGACCACAGCGACGCTTTCGGTCGCGCACGTCGCCGATAACGCCGTTCTTTGCCTACTTAGTTTCGGTTTGAAGCCGTCCACTAGGGTGACATTTCTCGCCCCTTAGGGGCACTAAAATTTTTAACCAAAATGTAATGCCATTTGCTATTCCGTACTGAGGTCCAGCGTCCATTATCCAAAGACATTATGTCCGAGAAAATAAAATTTAAAAATTCATTTAAAGCTTTTACGTATCATGGCAACTAATTAACCGAGTTCGTCTGTCCTTTAGTGGCCGCTAAGGCGACTTACTTGGCCCCAGAGCCAGAGTCCGTAGTCCCTTTGTCTTAAGTGTGTAATTCTTTCTGTCGTCTTTGTCCAATAACCAACACGCTCCCAAGTTTATAATCCCCCCCCCCAAAAAAAAAAAAAAAAAAACTCACCCAGCTTTTTTTTTCTCTGGGGAGGGGAGAGAGGGGGGGGAGAGAAAATTACGGACCGAACAAAAAAAAAAAAATTCCCGCGGAGCAATTAGAAGGACTAACTTGACAAGTTATCAGGTGGAGTTTACTCGCCGCGACATTAGGTGTGAATTTCAAAGCTCGGGAGCACAGCGCCATCTTGAGTCAAATAGGCGTGCGGAGAACACCGACGCGCTGGAACTTGGAAGTACCTCCCGTGCAGCCGTAGAGGTTGTTCTTTGGGGATTTGGCAAGCCGCGTTGGGGGTCCAGTGGTCCTCCTGCCGTGGGGCGTCGCCTCTACCGTGGTCATTATAAGCATCCAACAACCAGTACGTGTAGGAATAACCATCGGCCCATTGGAATGGCCTCACGCGCAAGCCATGTCATAATGCCCAGACTTGTGTGCTACTCATCACAAGTAATACATTTAATTGTAATTGACTACTTTTTAAGGAGTTGTTGTTATACGTTGATTACTTTTACTACTTTTATTACGCAGTAACTACAAATGTTTTTCGAATACTTTTGAAAGTAATCAAAATGATTGTAAACGTCACTAGGTCGTAGTATGTCGTTCGAGCGGTTTGTATACCACCCGCACCTCGTTTAAAGCATCGCAGCCTATTCATAATTAAAGTACAAAACAGCGTAAACAAACGCAACAGTATCGTAACTTGATTTTAGAGTGGTATACGGATAACAGCTATAATTGAATAAATTACTTAAAGCACGTATTTTAGCTACATTTACAACTACTTCTCTCAGTAATTAGTTAAGGCAGAGTCAAAAAGTAACAGCACTTTATTTTTATCTGCATAACAGTAGAGACAGGGTTAAACGGAATTTGTGACAATTAAAAAGATTTCCTCCCGCGTTCAATACACGTGCCCCAATGCTTCACCAACGGGTAAATGTCATAGAAGAAAAAATACACACACAAAACAACAACCGATTGCTGCAGTTTCCGAAGCCAGGAATGCAGCGCCGCTTTCAGCTCACCCTCTGTAGAATTCCACCAACAGCTGCTTTTATATGTCGAACAGATGTAAGTCGCTCAGTGTCAGGTCCGGCGTTACGGCAGGTGTGGAGTGCACTCAAAACGTAAGAACTTGACTTTTCTCTCAGTCGCACGTGCAGCGTGGAGTGCGCAATGTCGCGATGCAGCAGCAAACCAGAGGTCAGAAAACCACGGCACTTTGACCTGATCCCAGGCTTCAAAATGTTCTCGAGCAGGTCACAATACGACAAGCTGTTGACGCGGAGTCCCCTGGACATGCAATATTCAACTACGCGGGTGCTTTGTGGTCCCAGAAGACCGTGAGCATCAGCTTGCCCTGCGTCGGAATTGCCCGGAACTTCTTTGGTTTTTGGGCATGAACTGTGCCTTTGCACTTGCCTCCTTGGTCCCTGGCTGGGCATACTGGCTTCAACATTCGTCTCCAGTGACAACGCGTTGAAGAAAATTGTACCTCTCAGCTTAATCGTCTCGCCGATATTCACATGACGCCCGCTAATGTCGGCTGTAAGTTCTTCTTATACCCATCTCTGCGGACACTTTATGGTAGTGGAGGAGATTGTGAATGATGTGGTGATTTGAGCCACGACTAATGTTGAATTCTTCAGCCCACTTATCAATGGTGAAAGGCTATTTTCTTTGCGTGCGTGCGTGCGTGCAAGAGCAGTTCAACTTCTGATGTTGAGTCTGGCGTTGTCGAAGTATCCCGGCTGAAGCGAGTTGCCTCAGTCAAACTTGACTCTTCGCTTTGAAACTTCTTGTATACACTCGTACTCCTGTCGAAGTGATTCACGGGCGCCTTTACATTGCTTCAACATCCTGCGTTATGCCCATGGACTTTTCGCTCTTCTACACCTAAAATCCGCACTATGCAGCACTGCTCCTCCCAAATGCACGCTTCCAAGGAGGGCGGCCATTTTGAGAGTGCTGTGGTCAAGTGACATTTCCCATGATGCAGTTGGATCAGCGTGCACAGCGCCCTCTAACGGAGGGCGAAACAATAGTTTTAAACAGTAACACGGTACTTATATGGGCCAGTCGGTACATATCTACGGTGGAAAAGCGCCGAAAAATACACGGTCAGACAGAAATACAATAAGACAGGGCGCACTCTAAACTAAAGTTTATTTGAAAAGTAAACAAATAAACTTTAGTTGAGAGTGCGCCCTGTCTTGTTGTCTTTCTGACTGTCCGTGTATTTTTCGGCGCTTTTCCACCGTAGTTTTAAGCAGTCTATCGTGGGAATTCGATATCTTATACCTAGACGGCGGACACTTTTTAACTTAATTACGATGAGACTTACTATCACACAAAAATAAGTAATTACAATAATATTTTTTTTCTCGAAAATAACGCAATTACTTTTTGGTGAGATCTACGCGAGTTTTGTTGATGTGATGATAACGGATCGTTTCCATTTTTAATGGCGGACACCTCCTGGCTGCGAGGATCGGTCGCAAGTGCGCGACGCGTTGCATTGTGGAGTAGCGAGGAGGAAAGAAGACGGAGACGCTCGGAGACAATCAACGCTTATCCTCGCAGCTAGTATTGAAAACGTGGTCCAAAAACCACCTGACCCCCAACGAGCAGTTAAAAACTCACCGTAATATGGCCTATCTAGCCGGAAAGGAAAAAAGAAAAAAAGCGTCGGGGCGCCTCGGGAGTTGGGCAGCGAAGATTTCGGTCGCGCCCGGTGGCCTTTCGGCTTACGATGGACCACAGCGGAGGCAAAGAGCCATCCGAGCCAATCCAGCTTTGCCAACGTATCGCGTGACCATGCTGCGCGGCCTGTTCCCCTCCTCGACATCAGGTGACACTCACCAGGCACTGGATTGGCTCGGACGATTGGCAGCTATACCCCTGCGGTCCATCCACCGTAAGGTTATACGGAACGTCCTACCGAGATCCAGTGTGTCCGCAGCAGGTTGGGACCGGACGCTCCATTTGGTTCTCTCGTCCGCTCCCTTCGTTCCCTCCCTCTCCGAGTGCGTGGACGGGGGCCCGTGAAAGCCGGGGTCTCGCGGGGGAAAGCCGCCCCGTACTGATCCCTCGTGCTGCTTATCTGTCGCTGGCGTCTGGCGATATGGACGCGACGTAAATCATTGGCCCCTCGTGCGCCTGCGAGTGCAGCCTCGCGGAGGAGCCGCCGCTCGCACACTACGGCCTCGTCGCCTGCTTGCTGCGGCCGGCCGGTCCACTCGCTTTCCGCAGCAGAGGGCCTTCGCACGGCAGGGCCCCCACGGTGTTACGGTGTGCAGCGGTCACGCGGCCACTCGCGCGCTGTGCCGACCGCTCCAGGTGCGAAGCGCCGAGGCGTCCAGCCTTCCCGGTCCGTAGTGGCAGGCGTGCGGGTCTGTGTTTATGTCGTGCCGCGGTCAGTCGGCTCGTGGCTCTCGCGGGACTGTTCACGTGTCGGACGCTCGGAGGAGAAACCTTCTAACGCGCTCCCGCGTCCGTCTTTCTCGATCTCGCACCGGAGGAAGGTTTGGCACCTTGAAGATTCGGAAACCTACCCGCGTCCATTCAGCGTAAGCTCTGTGCGTGTTTTCGCGTCGTTCGATCCGCAGGAGTTCGCTTGGAGCTCGGGTTCAATCGTGTTTGCCGCCGTTGTAATGTCCGAGTCCCACTAGAGCGACAAACAGAAACAACCGACAACGACGAGCCTCGAACACGTGCAGCATGCACGCGATGGTATACCTTTGGCAGGCTTGCAGCATCTCGGTGCTCGTGAAGTAAGCACGGACGACTGCGAGCCCGCCGAAGATATCCTCGCGTGCATGATGCGCGTGATCGACGCTTGTCGTTGTCGGCTGCTTCTGTTTGTCGCCCTGAGTGGTACTCGGACATAACCGGCAACGACGGGAACACACCGTCATGTTGTTTTTCGTGTATCTGGTCTGGCATGCGCACTATACAGAAGCGTTCGTCTGCTCGACTGTCCTGAAATCATTGCGGGACGACATTCATCAATGCCAGTTATGAATAAGACCTACCCATCTATATAAAAAAAGTATTTGTCACTCCTCATATTATCGGGTTACCCTTCGCTCGCCGGCGGATCGAGTAAACGTACTCGGATTGAGATGATAGCGGCGTTTTTTCGCCGGAGCAGGTTGCGCCCAGTGTAAGCCCTGAACGTTTTATATATTGCTGAGCTCTGTCTGATACGCTGACATTCATTACAAACAAAGTTTTTCTGCTACACGGCATGTCTATGCGAGTCCTGTCGTGTTCAGTGCGCAATGACTCTACTGGGAGCCGCACCGTGGCGCCACCGCCTTGGCGCACGCTTCCAATATAGGAGGCTATAGGCGTCACCTTCTGATTACTTCACCTATTACAGGGGTTCCTCGCAACGCAAAGGCATTAGGGACTCGGCAGACGCCCGAACACTTTACTTTGAGAATACCGTTCTCACTCCGCTCCTTACAGCACCTCCCCCCCCCCCCCCCCTTTATTTTTTCCAGGAAAAGCGTGCGCATCGCGCAGTTCACGCTGTCGCGCTTTCGCACTGCGCCGACGTACCGAGACACTGGAATCGCTGAGGCAGCAAGACGGCTCTTCTCGCTCTACTGCCGGGTTTATACGACGACAGATGGCGGTGCCTTCCTACCAATTCAAAGAGGACAGCCTCGGCTGCTTACGTCCAGCTGTTCCAACTACGCAGAGGCCGTCGGCGCCGATGCCATTGGTTTTTCGCCGAGGTATGTTATCCTCGTAAATATTAACGATACCGGTGTAAACGTGTTTTTTTTTATGAAATTATATTTCGTACACATTTTTACTCTTGAATAAATGAGTATATATTCTAGCATCGTTGGAAGTTGGGCGAGTCAGTTATGCATATAGTTATGAAGAGGGAAACAGCGCCAAAAGTACGGATGACAAAGAACGAGGAACACACAGTCAGTCAGCGCTCTGTCTGTCTGTTCCTCGTTCTTTGTCCTCCCTACTTTTGGCGCTTTCCTCTTCATAACTAGTATATATTCTGCTGCACGTTTGCAGCTCACAGGGGAACATTCCATACGCCCTCGTGTTCTACTCTGCGGTATCACATCGCGTTTTCAAAATATTTTACATTTTACATCGTGCTATGCTAATGAGTAATGACTAAACAGACCATTACTCATATCTGCTGGCCTGTATACCTTTGGGCCGAGTTGGGTAGTATTGCGACAGTATTTCAAGAATACTTTTTTTTTCTCCATTTCTGTATGTTCATTTTGCGTGCCGCCATACATCGTTTTTTTTTTTTTCTCTATTTAAATACATTATTGGCTGTATTCCTGATACTGCAATACTAAGGACTGGAAGAATCTCATTATAATGCTCAAGGGGTTTTCTCTCCTCAAACAAATGATCCAGCCGACTTTTTTTTTTAATTCTTTATCTCTATTTGGTAGGGGTAAGGAGTGTTGCGACGTGGACACTGAGGTTTTGTTGATGCGCAGGCCAAGGTTCGTTTAAAACGTTTTACCAAACGTAAGCCCCCCCCCCCCCCTTTTTTTTTCCTGTTCTAGAAACCTTTTAATGTTTTCTCGGACCTGAGTGTGGACTATTTCTGTACGTTTTTCCAAATGTTGAAAGCGCTGTCGGCGTGTCCCAACAGCCCATAAGAGAACACCGGTTCATTTTACCGTGTCCTCGTAAGATCACTACTGAAAGAGACGCCTGGTTTGGACGCAAGCATCGTTACTTCTCGTGATTATTTGGGAGGACACGAAACTGACTTTCATGGTCCTCATGAATTCGCCTAAAAAAAAAAGAAAACAAAAGAAGAAAGAGATGCCGAAAAGAAATAAGACGAAAACGAATTCTAACCTTAGCGGAGAGTGTTTTTTTTGTTTTTTTTGCTGTGCCATTGGCGATTTATTATCTTATAATATTGCTACACAAATCGCGAACTGTTAATCCTGCGGGGCATTTATTTCGGGCACAAAATCGTCAACGCCGAAATTCCGGATGTATTTTACTGTGAGTACTCGTTTGCTTAAAATTCTTGTAGGCCTGCCAATTGATTCGTTTGTGTTCCGCCGTATGGGCACCACTCAGCTCGTTAGACGCAGTAAGAGTACATCTCGAATATTATTTGGTGAAGCATATATTTCTGTATCTGATTGGCGCTCTAGCAAAATGTATTCCTCCAGATTGTATTTCAAAATACTTTTCTAATTTCTTTTTATCATATTGCTGATACGTATCGCGGTTCTTTTCTACGCAGTATATCTCATTGTTGATCTTGTAGCTATCTTTACTGCTTATCTTAGTAGCTATCTGAAATAAACTTAATTAAAATTAAAACTTCTTAGCTGCGAAAGTAGTTAATTAGTAATTACAATCAGAATTACTACCGCGCTAACAAAGTCGTTTCAAATTACGCTTCACACTTTATAAAGAAATCGAGCTGGTTTCAAAACGTCGGATTTTCTTTCGAGATTCGGTTGGATCTTTCGAACTTTCATTCTCACCCAACCGGGCAGACCTCTGGCAGAATACGTTTCCTACTTTTAGACAGTGATGCAATTACATACTCAACGGCTTCGAGAGCTCCCAAACTTCAAACTTCACCGAAAACTGATCTTACAGAAGACTTTCGCGATAAACCGTATCGCTGACACCTCGTTCCACAGCCGATGACACAAACGTAGCCGAGCGCGACAGAAGATCATGGATCGGTCTGCATTGAAACAACAATGTTGCGGGCCACGCGTCCAAACAAACCTCCCATGTGTTCGTCGACAAGGCGTCGGAGTCCCCCAAGATCAGGGTCGGGGTCGCGCTATCGGCGCTTGTATCAGAGCGTCGCAACCTGCCCTAATCTGGGCGGGCGAGCGGTCCACGGCCCGGAGCAGCGGCTATCCAGACGTCGCTCGCAGGCCGCTTATTGATCGCCACGACGGGCGGCCGATTTTTATCGGGCGAGCCTCGCCCGCTTTATTATTAGCTGCATCGGTCGAGTCCCGGTCGCCGCCTCTCTTGTTTTCTTCTTATTTCCTTTACCTGCCTCTGTGTGCTTGCTTGTTTCGTTCCGGTGTCGCCAGGCTGCGCGACCTGCGAGGCGACGGAGCGGAATCAACCCTCTTCTTTTTCCGGGGTGCATTGATTGGCGGCGGCTGCGCGCTCTCGTCGGATTTGCTCTACTTAGGTGGAAGGGATTAGCGGATTTCCCGCTAATACGGCGGACATCAAGATAAACGCCGGCCGAGGAAAAAAAAAACTGAACATGCCAGGGAGGTTAACCTCTCGAATTTGGAACGGGAAGGAAGTTTGAAAAGAATATTCGTCTACATGTGTGCTCGTGTCGCCGCAATAGCGTTCCGAGTATGGCGTCGTTACTCCTACAAATTTGCCTTTTTAAATGCGTCGTACATTTTGAACTCGATTAACCAACCGACGTTCTCCTTAGCCGAACGTATTTCCCGGCGAAGAAAGCTATTGCGCTATCCTGACTCGGGTACTACAATTATCTATTACTTGAATGTTTTTGAGGGGATGCCGACTTGGTCCCATACACGCAACGTGACAGCGACAGCATCAGTTCTTCCGTTTTGTGCGTGTTTTAGGAAAAACAGAGTTGGGGTATTTCTTTCTTTTTCCTTTTTTTGCTATAACAACCAGATTGTAGAAAGTATTCCACAGACTCGAGTGTCCCTAGTTTCTTTTTACGAATTAGCGAAAAGTGGAATGCACGAGGTGGGTGCTGCCTGCATCCCTCCGTTATCTAAAAAAAAAAAAAAAAAACATATATATATATATATATATATATATATATATATATATATATATATATATATATATATATATATATATATATGTATCGGCAATTGGGTATGTATAAAACACACAAAAATATTCCAGGCGAAAAAAAAAGAAGAAAAGAAGCGCAAAGCGGGAGAAATAGGATCGTCATCTTCTTGGCTGGGGAGATTTTGTCTGTATGTGGGTTGACAATTTCAAGATGGCGCTGAAACTTTGCCTTTTGTTTTCTTTTTTCTCGCACCCCGTGCCTCGTTATACGTGGCGACGCGTAGCGGGGGCCGCGTGATCACTGTAATTAACGGCCCACCTATTAATAAAGGCAGGCCGCCGAGCAAGCGGTGGTCCCAGCCTAGTTCGGTACACCCTGCATGCATGTTCGAGGGTCGCGCCAGTGCCTCGGATGATTCCAAGGCAACGCGGAGTGCACGAGGTCACAGGAGTGGTCTCGCGGTACTGAAGACATCCTCTCTCCTCGTGCAAAAATAAACATATCTCCAGGGGTCCGCTTGGGAAGACGCTCTGCCCGAGATTGAAACGTTCCGCATCCATCGCCGTTCAGTCTCGTCTGCGCGTCCTCTTGTTTCCTATGCTGCGGTTAAAGCTGCGATAAGTATATCCGTAACGAGCTAACGCATCCCTTGCTGAGAAAGGAAAGTCTAGTCTCCCCACATAAGTGGCCTCCTATAAAAGGGCCCGTGGCCGGAAAGTTTCGTTTTGGAGCAGTTAAATATGTGATAGCACGATCGCGCTCATCAAGTGCGCGTGCAATTGTACTGAATCTTTCTACAACCGCGTTCGCCAACCGCTTTGCGAACGCGGATCCGCTTCCAGTGTGAATGAGCGGTAATTGCGGGGGTCATCAACATTTGCCTGGTCAGCTGATTCAGTGTGCCCCACCCAATGCAATGGACCTTTTGGCGAATATGTGCTGCCACCTATGGGGCGATGGGCGAACCTGAGGCGTACTGGGTTGGAGAGTATTTGTAGAGAAAACAACGTGCACGTTAGGCTTCTGTGTGCTACCGGTTCGTTTTCTTTTGGCTCTTTGAGGGTCGGACTTGTCAACTCACCTGACTGCACGAATCCAGGCTGCCCGCTTAACGGGATGAAGCTTACCACACGGAAAGCGAAAAAGCTAGTTCCACAACCCGGACGATAACAGTTCCGACAGCCGAAGGCTACACTGTTCACCGGCATGATTGCGGGGCACGTCGTAATCTAGAACGGGCGTCATCAGTACGATGACTCGTGTTCACCTTGTTCGCAACATCAAAACTTGAGTATCGACTCTCGATGGTCTTATTTTCTTCTTCTTCTTCTTCCGAGGCGCCCAAAGGTGAGAAATGCAAGATGGCGGATTGTTTGGAACTTGATACTCTCGAACCCAGGCGCATCAAATACTTGCGCATGCGCATCGCGTATTTCTACAAAAGGTCCATTGGCGAGGCAAGCGTACTGCGTGATATGTACACAGCGCAGTTCGTTCGTTAAAGCGTTCTTTCTAAAAACAAGAACACAACAAAAAAATGGACGTAGCGCATGTGCATAGCCTGGAGCATGGTCTGCCTCCAAGGGCGACGGAGTCTCCCAGCTGCCAGATGAGCAATTTAGCCAGTGCAGTATAAACCGCCCCAGCCTGGGGTCTTTAACGTGCACCACGCAGTAGTGATACGCGACCGCACGCCGGTACGATGCTCATCCAGATCGGGAAGCTGTGAGCAGGGGGCGGGAATTGAGACCCAGTATCCTGGGTTCTGCAGCGCGAGCTTTCGCTCCACGTGCTCCGGGCTGGTGTTGACGCTGGACCACTCGGCCACCGATCCCCCTAACACGCAACGAATGGTTTAATGTGGGTCCGCAGCCTGCAAGCTGAGACTCCACAAACACGGACATGTATAGTCCACATGACACGCGTCGACTCCGGTCTACCTCTTTGTTCGTGCTCGCGGGTAACCCGATGACTTGGCGTAAAGAGGTAACTTATGCCGAGCGGCGTTCATCCCCAGAACTCGGAGCCAGAACAAGCGGCCAGTGGCCTGCTGCCTATCCTATGCCGACAACGTCAATTATAGGCCTAGCCGCCTCCGGTGGCTCCGGAGGCGAGAGCGCGGAGCCCACTGATCCCCATGTGGCGGGTCTCGAATCCCGGCCGAGGTGCCCGCAATCTGACGTGAGGTCATTGGTGGAGAAGGCGCCGTGTGACCGAAGCTTTCGGCTGCACGTCAAAAGATCCCCAGGTGGTCCAAATTAATCCTCAGTCCTCCGCTGGGGCGTGCACAGATGCCCGTCAGTTGGTTTGGCACGTAAAACCCCCAAATTTGACTTTTGTCACCATAGCCTCCACGCTGCGGTGGGCAGCGTAGAGCGTGCGTGACTGAGCTCCAGGCATTGCAGGAGTTCGCCGCGGTGGTTGGACACGGGCCACTATACCCGAGTGTCCGCCGGGGCATTGATTGTTACAAGCCAAAATCTAGTACTTATGCAGTTCTTGTGCCCAATTTATGTACCACGCTCGACTGTCGTCAGGCGGCTGGTTTCGATCCCACAATTACGTCATCAAGCTTTGCAAGGGCAAAACCGGAATAAATAGTTTTCTTTTATCCTCGCAATTCCACTGCGACCGAGAAGCTTCTGAATCGGTGGCGGTCCGTGCCTCTGTAAAGTGATGAGCATTCCAACCCGATATCGTTTTATGACCCCTTCAAGTCCAGGCGCAGACGATGCTACAAGCGCGAGAACGTGACCCTGAACACTGCTTACACTGCACGAGCGCGCTTGCGCTTGGCAGGGACACTGAAAGCCAAGAGCTCGCGCTTGTGGCATCTGCTGCGCTTCCACTTCAGCTGAAACGAAGTATACAAAAGAAAGTCATCGCCATGTTTCTGCTCGTGCGGACAAGCCCGTGCTAGGTTCACGCGCAAGCTGCACGTGCTTGCTCTCATGCGGCACCAATCGGCGCCGCCGTGCTTGCAATTGTCTATACTCTGTTCACACTCGCTGAGACTGGAGCCAAAACTACAAGCGCGAGCTATAGTCCGCGCTCCTGGCTTTGAGACGTGCATTTCTAACGTGAAGTGCTTCTCCTGCGAAAGAATTCTTCAAAGCAGCGATCGAGTTGTTGTGCTTGTGGTGTCGGCTGCAGGCACCCTAAGCCACACATCCCACCCCCTCCCTTCCCCCTCCCCCTCCCCTTTTAGAGAGAGAATGGAAGAAAGGTTCGTGCACTACTTCCAGTAACCAATCGGCCTCCCCAAAATGGAATCCAACACAGCATCCTGGGCCTCATATTGTGGATGACTGTTGCGATTCGTGTACCCACTCATTGTTTGAGAGCGTCTGCCCACGGCGGCTGTGTGAGCTGCGCGTACGCACGGAACTGTTTTAAAGGGAAGGTGAACCGATATTTGGAGTTCAGAAAACAATGCAGGAGCTGTAGGCGGGACGGTATTAAGTCCCGACAACACTACCTCGTAAGACGATATCTGGAATGGACGGCTGTATTTTTGGAAAAAGGGGTCGATATTGAACCAGGCCGACGAGGCGCGCGACTTCAAGATATCTTGTTTCCTCCTCTTCTTCGCTTCACCCCCCGCAAGGGGGCAAGGCGGAGAAGACGGGAGGCCGTTCCCTCTCCTTCTCGGAAAAACAAGACGTAAACACATCTGTCAAATGCGCCTCCTTTAAAAAAAAAAAAAAAATACGATCATCCGTTTGAGATATCGCTGTATATATATGAGCGACGTTTTGGTGTTTGTAGCATCCCGTTGCACGCTTTTGCCGCCTTGTTTTGTGGAATCCAGATTTCCGGTTCCGAAGCTAAAGCGCCTGCTGGGTTCGACTAATCGTTAGGTTTCACACGCGGATCCGCTGGAGAGTTCGCTTCACTTTCCACTCCGGGTGTTCAAACTCGCTGGACGAATCTGGCGCTGTGCCGGATCGGCCCGGACTGTTTCCTCTACCCGCAAGCCGGTCAGGATGTTAGGCAGAAATTTCCTTTCCTGACCCACCAAATCCTGTCAGAGTATCCAGTAGCGCCTCACATATTGCGTCTCCCTGCCGTCTTCGATGTCACCAGAGGTCTCTGATACTTCACGACCAGCGGCATCCGAACTTCGAGAGCAGCGCCTCGAGGTCGAGACATGGAATAAATGGATGGATAAACTAGGCGTGAAAAGAAGTAGTGCAACGTTTGCAGGTTATTTCTTCTCGTATCGGCGAGGAGCCGTGCGTGCATTCGATCAACCCCGCGGACCTTTTTTTAATTTTAATTTTAATTTTTTTCATATGCATTGCGTTGCAGCGGATCGTTAGCTGCCCGAGGCAGTCTTTAGCTTTGTGTTCATTATGGGCAAAGCTGGAGGCTATAGTTATGAGACGCACGAACCAGCGCTGACAGGTGGACGACGCGCCAGAGAGGAGCTTGAAACTCCCAGAGGCTCTGAGCACGGCGGGCGGCAACAGATGGAAACAACGCGGGAATTGGTTTTCTTTTTTTTTTCTTTTCTTCTGCAAGTGTGAACGGGGCATAAAGCGACATCTTCCTCCCGACGGCGTCTTTTGCGGTCGCCTCCTCGGAGTGACCCGTGGTTTCTCCCGCTGAGGCTCTGACGGCGTTCGTTTCACGCTCTTTTACGACCCTCTCCGGTTGTCTTCGGTGACACGACTTATTGATGTCTCTGCTTTGTCTCTTCCTTTAACGTACGATCGCCACCAAACGGCAGAGCCCTAGGCTCTGAGGAGTTGGGCGGCGTTGGATATAAACTCCCCAAATACAAAAAGAACAACTTTGTGTGTTTTTTTTGTTTTTTTAACATGAGAAAGCGCTGTTTAGTGATTTTAGCAGATGCGATGATCATAGTGCATCCGTGCAGGCTGATCATCGGAACAAGCAATTTCTGCTGACGACTCAATCAATTTGGGAGCGATACAGGTGAGCTGCCCTCTATCGGAAACCTATTTTATTCTGGGACAAACAAGTAGTGCGGCGTAAAGCGTGTCTAATGGTTATAAATTTTAAGTAACGTGACACTCATCGATACCGTTCCTACCGAAATAAAAATCAGCTATACATTTCGTTCGAGCATCCAACAACCCGCAAATCATACTTCCGAAAGCATTAAAAAAAAAAAAAAAGTTTTTTTTGGCATGTTTTTGAGCCGTTTAGTAAGATGTTCCCGAATCATTCGTTGCATGTGTGAGGAGCTCGATGGACAACACGTGTAAAGTACTCTTTCCCACCACAAAAGGTGTACTTTGTTGGGCGTCGCGCTTATTATTACCACATCACGGAAAATGTGGCATGATGAGATTAAAATATGCTAATACAGAAAAGAAGAAGAGGAAAAAAAAACACTAACGGGTACCTTTCGCTCTAACATTTGAAGACACTTGTCTAAAACGATTGAACAACGCCTCGTATCGAACACCTAGTATGCTTTATTATCATTATTATTATTATTATTATTATTATTATTATTATTATTATTATTATTATTATTATTATTATTATTATTATTATTATTTTATTCTCTAAACACGGGCTCACCAATTCTCTCTTACGAGGTCATGTCAGAGAAACCGCCACCACAGTGCTAGATTATCGTCCCAGTTAGCGCAAGTTTTCCACAACTCGATATCTTAGCTATAGCTTCTAAGCAGAAACCACGCAATCTTCATCAAAACATTTTTTTCTTCCTTTTTTCTTATACAGCATGGTATGAGTAACTCCGAGAATGAAGCGATACACACTGTGGCGGCGTCTTCTGCCTGACTGGGTCCAAACGCAAATGTACACCCGAGAGGCGAAGGAAGGGGAAGGCTGCGTTCGCGACGTGCCCGGGTCGCGCGACACTGGTCATACCTCTCTGTTCCGTGCTACGGGCGGCGATAATCGAGGAGCCCTGAACACAAGGGCGACCGCTCTCGTCGTCCGCAGGAAGAAGCGCTCTCGCTGCCCGGCCAGCCCCTGTGGCTGCTTTCGCTCTTGTTGCTGGCTTTTGTCGTCGCGTTTGGCTCTCCTCGCTGGGCCGCACGTAATAGAGCACAAATTACACGGTAACCGGCCGCCCGAGTAATGATAGGTGGCGTTCGGGCGTCCCCCCGCTGCAGCGATCTCGGCGTCGCCTCCCGTCCCGAGCGTCGCCCACATCGCCTCCTCTCGCCGGCGTCCCGAGCGGTCATTCGGCTTTGAGGAATTGATTGATTCGGCGTTTAACGTTCGATCGATCCAGCCAAGTCGCTGCGCGATTTTTTCGGAGCACCGCGGGTGACAGGGCCCCCGCGGCGACCCGCAGTCGGGCCTGTCGCGCTGACCCTGGCTCACTCCCTGTGTGCGAGTCACGCGTCCATCTCGCTGTGGGGGACGACCCCTGCTCGTTGCAACAAATTGGGCACACCTGACGTCTCAAATCTAAAAGCCAGCGTGGTGTTTTTGTTCGCTCTTTGCGCGAACCCTATTTTCGGTGCCTGCGCTGTGCTCTCGCGGACGTCAGTAGCGTTAATCTGCCTTTGTACGCCACCCAGGGTTTTACGGGCACCGCGAATTCGTGGTTAGAGCGATTCGCATTCCAGACCAGTTAGTTAATTGTCTTTACTCGAAGTCTGCCAGAAGGCTGCACCCTCCTAACGATCTACCGACTCCGGATGAGATGTCCACGTAGACAGTCGAGGTAAAGATTGAGAGCTGTATAGTGGCGCCGACCTGTCTTCCAACGCCTGCGCATTCAGGGGTAGGCCAACTTTCAATGAATGAATGGCTCGCTAAAGACGATATATTTCCGTAACCTCGAGGCCAAGAGGCCGACTGGCGCTCCGAAATTCTCTTGACCTTCACCCGTCGCCTGCGCCGCAATGCAATTTCGTCGAACAGCATAGCGTTTATTTCCACGTACCTAGTCGTCTAGGGCACGAGCTCTCTTCCAAGAAACGGGGCCTAAACTGCTGCTGCCTCTACTATTCAGGTGCATCCCAAACTGGCGTTGATACTGAATCCGCAGCATGAGATTCTGAGCACAGAAGAGCGCTCGTGGCTTGTCCTGCCGTGCTCGTGTCGGCATCAGGTGGCGTAGTCCTTCCAGCTGATCCGATTCGAGGGACTCCGGAGTCGTCATGGCAAGGTTGCGATCTGTCGGCACTGAGCCCTGTCCGCATGCTCCGGCCTCCCTGCCCGCCGTCGCTGGCCAGGACGACGGCCACGGCCCGGGCCTCGCCCGCTGCATGAATAAGGCGAGGCCCGCTCCCTCGGCGTCGGCTTGATTGATGCATCGAACGGTCCCTCGACTTTCTCCGGAGGCCCCCCCCCCCCCCCTTCCTTGACTGACGGATTGCCCGAAACCCGCGGAGGGTTGTTTGGGGAGAGGGGACCAGCCGCACGCCCGCGTTGCTGCTCTCTCGCTTTTCTCACCTGAAAAGAAAGAATCATTAGAAGCTCCGAAATCGGTGGCATTATTGGCGGGGTGGACGCACGCCTCGCGCGGGTAGAAGAGGTCCGAGGTGTCATTAGGACGGCCCCGAGTCGGGCCTTGTTGTTCCAGTTCGGAGCGCTCTGCGGGCTCCGAGGAATGCCGCGCTGTGATCCAGAGAACGGGCCGGCAAGATGGCGGACGTCGGCGTCCTTCGATCGTGCGGGCGAGGCTCGAGAGGGCTGCGCCGCTGATGATGCGTCGGCAATGCGGATTTCCGACGAGCTTCGGCGCCATTTTAGTCGTCGCCGCTCCCGTGCTCTGTAGGCGATCCCGATCGTCCCTCTGACGCCTAGGCGCGAGCGAGGGCCCGCAAGACAAGGCAGCCGAGGCCCCGAGGCGCTGACACCGTGGCGGTAGGCTTTGCGAAGTGGAGGATGTGTGCGGGCGTGACCACCGTTCGAGCTCCGACCATGCACGGACTGCATCGCTGGTTCCGAGAGGACGCGGTGACATGTCCATCGGCACTAGAAGGAATGTTGTGTGGCCGCTTTACAACCCTTCGCTGTCTTGTCCCGACGAGGGAATAAACACAAGAACCAGAGCTCCCTGGCACGCCGATAGCAATTTGCCCGACGGGAGCGAAAAACGAATGTGTTTATGAACAAGTGGCCCCCTTAGTGTTGATTGGCTCGCCTCAAGGTGGAACGTGTTTTACAAAGATGGGTGACTTTTGGCAGTCACCAGACTCAGGCCCTTACAGAACAGTACCCACCACTGGATCTCGGTTTTCCCTGGGCACGGAAAACGAAAGACATTTCTTCTATGCTGCACCCATCTCACGGGTGTGGGACGTGACAGACACCCTCCAAGATGTCCTCAGTGAGGACGCGCTATGGGCCTCCCTCGAGATTCCGGGATGCCGCTTAATTCAACCACGGGCTGACGGCTGGCTGCCTTTGGGTTCCGCGAGGCATCGCAGCGTGGCGATCGGGAGGAGATGTGCACGTCCACTGGGCACCTCGCAGAAGAACCTCGGGTGCAGCCGTGCGTGAACCTCATCGCATGAAGAACCTCGCGTGAAGCTGCGGTGAACACTCGGCTCACCGCGGATGGAAACAGTTCCGGCCCTGTGTTCCGTCTGCTGGGGCATAACGTGGGAAATCCCGAGCAGCGGATATTGTATACGAGCTCAGCATGGAATCGCGCCAAAAGCTGGGAAGGGAAGGGTTTAAGTGTGCGCTAGAAGCGGAAGTAGGCAGGCGACCAGGTTAGGGAACGTCAAAATCTAAACCCTCGGACAGTTGTGTCCAAGGGTCTATATGGTGGTAGTATTTAAGTGTGTCTCGCTTCATAAAAAAATTGGGTATACCATGGTGAAAAAAGAGGAGGCGAAACGGACATATTTCAACCCTTCGCGGACTGTGGCGGCACTAGCAGTATTAGCGACGAGATGTTTCCGTGGCGACCCCTTATGGTTCCTATACCTGACGTCACGACCAAGATTATTAGTAGCGAGCGACAACTTCTATGGTCAGTAAGACGCGCGGAAGCCCACTCTTCCCGTTCCTCTAGAATCTAGATGAACACAGTCAGAGTTGAGTGTTTGGCCCTGCTCTTATTTCTGTCGATGAGATCAGAAAAATCTCACTCAAGTGAGCGTTCGAGCAATCGTGAAAGGTTTAGTGGAAGGCAGATCACAGCGACGCTAATGGTCGCGCACGAGGCTTAGAGTTTATTGCCCCAGCTTGCTTCTTGCGTGACCCTCTGCAAAGTAAACTTAGAGTGTCCGCATCCTTACTTTTTTTTCTCTCGCTTTGTTGGCCAAGGAGCCGCTTATCCGACACACATTTGAACCTTTCCCATTCCATCTCTACCTTATATGAGCCTTTTCAAATTCCTAGGGTGGCGCGACGTCAGAAGGATCGAATTATCAGGAACGTTTTTGTATAGATCGTTTCCGCTGTCCCGCAAAACACATCTGCAACCTTCTACGAGGTCCAGACTCCAGACATATGCGGACAATAAGGCTAAGCGGTGCGCATGCGCGGTAAAGCATTTTTCGTTGCGCAAACAGCACAGCGGAGTGAGAAACACGGTTTACGAAAGCTTCTCATTGACGTGAGTTCATTTGCGTTTTGCGGCAGTTCGGCTCTTGTGGCGATGTTCTGCGGGTGTGTGCGTGGAAGAGCGTCCATTGGGCCAGGGTCGGGCGCTTAGCGAAGCGTCGAGAGAGCACGACGTGGGTGTGGCGGCGGGGCCTCTTAAAAGGGCAGCTTCTGGTTCGTAACGGCCCCGGCCGCCCCAGTAGCGGTCTGCCCAGCATCCTGCGGCCGCTCCTATTCAATTAAGCGCGTGCCGTGCTTTATTCCCTGACCCGTAATAATCGCAATACTTTAGACGCAACGAGCCAGTCCGCTGCGTGATCGCGAGCCGGGCTCCTGGCGCTTGTCGACCCGACAAACTGGATCTCGTCGTCGGTCTTCTCTCTCCGTTCGTATCTTTGACGCGCCGCGTTTTCCTTGGCCCGTCGCTCCGAACCGGTCACTTTGGGCAAAACTTGGGCCTGGGACTGTGGATATACGATGAATTACAGCTACGGACTCTGCCCTTGAAAATGTGAAACTTGTTTGTGCCGGCAAAGGCATGTTGGCGTTTGGAACAATAAACCGAGCATTGTTTTACCAGGTGTGCGGAGGGTGGTACAGTGGCAACCATTGATGTATAATTTTCTCGCGATATCGAGTGAACACTGCGAGGAACGTTTAAGCGCGCGACGCAACGATCTCAGCGTCGTCATTAATAAGGCTGAGATTGCCACGAAAACAATGTTCCCATAGTCCTTAAGCCGAATGAAATCTATTTTTAGAGTCTCACAAAAAGGTCTTAATGCTTTATATTGGGAAATAAAAAAAAAAATAGCGAGCGGTTAAACATGCAATGTCCGACAGGTGGGAGAAGCGTAAATTTTCGCCTCGACCACTTCAATGGCCAATAACTTGGAAACAAATAATACGCCAAGCTTGCCTTTGCGCTGATTTTCATTTCAAGAATGCTCCCAGAAATTTTTTTTTGTGTGTGTGAAAACAAAAGCTCTGGGAAAAAGTCAGAACAAAAGTTTATTTTTAATATATATATATATATATATATATATATATATGTGTGTGTGTGTGTGTGTGTGTGTGTGTGTTATAATATTGCTGTATTGTTATTTTCCTTTTTAATCGGTGAATGTAACTAGCGATATTCCTTCGGGTAACTCTAAAAGTGACGACGATGGTATACGGTGCGTGAAGTAGTTCTTACAAAATTTGGTGGGGAAAGGGGGACAATGCTTTTGACGCTCGAAATATGTGCATTTCGATAAAATAGCGAATAACTGATCTCAAATGCACACACAGAAATGGGAACATCGACAACGTTTCGCGACGAGCCGGATCTCTGTTTACTGTGATTCTTGAGGTTGAAAACGTGTATGGTTCCGTTGATGCTCCTCAGCGCACGTACCAGGCGAAGCATATGGTGGAAGGGAACGGGGGGGGGGGAAGGGGGGGGAGAGAGAGAGAGGGGCTGGCTAGGGCGCACAGAGATAGAGTGCACCAAGAAAATCCTCTCTCCCCCCCCCCCCCCCCCCCCCCCAATCTTAGCGAAGCCGAGGATGGATCCCAGACTCTGATGTCGTCGCCAGATGGCGAAATCTAGAACGCGATATTTTCCCAGCGTTCACTGAACCGCTTTGCGCGAGCGGTGTGTATAAAAGCAAGATGGACGCGAATGGGCGAATCTAAAATGCGAAAAAACAAGCGGAGATCCCACTCACGTGCGCTCCAAAAGGATGCTCTCGCGCTTCCGAATAAGCCGGGCCGACAGAGTGCTTGCTCCCTTGGATTAGCCTCCTTGAATTGAGGAATTTCGGTCACTTCCCGCGCTGCTGTAACGCCGTACATCACTCGTACACCACAGTGTACTAGAAGAAACGCCGGATCCCCGTTGCTCGGGAAGAGGGCTTCCGCGTCGAGAGCGTTGTTGCGCGACAACGAATAAGCCCCCCACCATATACGGCCGATATATCCCTCGCATCCGCCACACGAAGAGCGGAGCTCGTGCTTATCAGCTCTCGCATTAAGATAGCGGTAAAGATGGACAGCGACTGCTTTAAAAGCACATTTGGGGATCCGCTCCACAGCGACGGGAAGCCCGGGAAACACCGCTGTCGTGTTGTCGCGACAACGCGCTCGCCTCGTTTCTGTGTGTCCCGGGAATGCTCGACCTCGCACGCGCAATTAAGTCGGTGAACAGAACGAAGAGGCGCCGAAGAAGGCGGACGTTCCGCGCGTGAAGAGGACCACTCGGATCCGTGTGCCGTTTTGGAAGACGAGGACAGCAGATTTGCAGAGAGGGGCGACTCGTGCAAACGGGAGCCTGTTTGGTTGGACTGGCCTCGTCCGTGACGATTATAGTTGGAGAAGCGAGTGGTTTGTGCAGCGAGATTGAGAAGGGCGCCCTAAAAATCACGGCATTGGTACCCGAAGCGCCCGTCTGGTCCCTTTGAAGCGCGCGTGTTGAAGACCGGGCTTGAGATTGTTAATGGGACACTAAAGTGTCTTCCGGGCTCACGGCTTTTTTGTGTGACTCAATATTAGCAAACAAATCGTAAAAGCCTTTTTTTCTATATGTTTTAGCATTTAAACACAGCTGCAGGCCGGAATGAACGCAGCCATCTGCTCACTGCTCAGACCACTTCACTTCGCGTGATGTCGGGACGGAAAAATTTTCCCCCGCAATCAGTTCGACCGGTACAAAACAAATATAATGTAAACGCTTCTGTACAGCGTTAAAAAAGAACGCGACTTTCTGGATTCTCTTAGTGTTCAGCAATGCAGTTTTAGAGAAACTACTTAGCTTAAAGTGATTGGAAAATACTCCATTTCCTAGCAGAGCCGAGCGATCGGTAGATAGGTTGACCGATGAGCGTAAAACAGCGGACTAACAAGGTTCAATCGACGGACATTGCTGAGATTTGCGTTGAGCGGTATGTACACTTTCGTAAACAGAATACTGCATTTACTGGAGTCATTGACGCACTGTCTTTTGAACGAGGGCCACACGTGCACTTTCAGGGACGCACGAATAAGTACAGTCGTCACGTTTTATGTAAAAAAAAAAAGAATAGCCAGCAACAAATTTAAGAAAACATCCTCTAGGAAAATGTGATCTACGCTGATTAAATTCTTTCTAACGGAGGCCGTTTCTGTCCTGGACTTTGAGTCACTTGGCGATTTCTGTCGACCGCAATGATGGGCTATCCTCGTGAGGAAAACTGATGCGAATGGTCTGTTCATAAATGTGCGTCTTTCACTCGAGTGAAAACTGTGTCATGAAAATGTGGTGGAATAAACAAGACCTTATACAATTGGTACAAAGAAAATTGGTTCTAGCTAGAAGTAATCTTAGTTATAAAGTGACCTAATCTCGACAAGTGGTTTTTATTTTACGCAATGAAAGCGGTTAATTAAAAAACATAAGATATATATATATATATATATATATATATTTATATATATACTGCAGTTATTGTTGCGTCAATTTCTGTCAATTGCGTCTCTAAAGTTATGGCGTCATGTTTCTGCTGATAAATAGGAAAGTTTATTTCGACCCTGAAGTTGTCCACCGCCACATCGTTGAGGACATTTGACATCGTAATAGTAATCTTCATTTTGACGCGTACACAAACAGCTCAAGGCCTCCTGTGTGGAACACAACAAATATATCTATTTGAAAATATACTATATGCAGAGTGGATTCCAAAATATCTTGACGTACGTTTTCGAGACTTTTTTTAAATTTTTTCATGGAGTTTTTTTTTTGTTTTTTTTTTGCTAGCACTACAAATAATGTAACATAACCTCCATCTTGCATTTGGTGCCCCTAATGGCCCCTAGAATTACTGGCCGGTATCATTAACCTAATGCAAGCGTTTTGAACCTAGAATATAATATGGAGTGTCTGAGGAGCAATGATATTCTACCCTGTCAACAGAGATTAAAAAAATCATATCCACAGTTACTTGCGGTTAGATAAATAGTGAACTAATTTGGGAGTGCCACAAACGATTGATGACAAATGTATATCAGCATACTTGACCTTTAAAAATATTTTTATCGCTCTTATCTATTTCTGAAAATTGACGAAAGCTTCAAATTAAGCACTTTTTAATTAAAACAAAACTATAAACAAACGAACTATATCTGTTTAAATACCTTGTTAAAACAAAGCGGGTCTGAATTAATTTTTAATCCTTCGCGAGTTTTCGCTGTCGCTTTCTCGTGGTATGCCAGGGATCTCCGCATTATTCTGTTTTGTTTCTCATTTTCGTCAAGAAGTTTCAAAGTGCGTCTAGAGGTCAGTTGAGCGTTTCAAGTAGGATTGCGTTGTTTATTTTGATATTCTTTTATGTGAGCATTCATTAAAACTCTTTATTATAATGCTGCGGATAAATAAAAGACAAACAAATAGCTAAATAAAAATATTAATATGAAAAAATAGTTCTAACAAAATTTTGACAACTGGCGACTGGCTGAAACCTAAAGTATACACTGCACGACACTTGTAGTGGAACACGACTTCGGCGCATTTTCGCATTTTACTTGGAAAGCTTGGTACTGGTGGGCATTAAAAGTTTCCACTTAGGTTAGCACGCCCACAGGGCACTTTGCCTCATTATATTAGTTATAATGACAGTCTTAATACAGAGAGGAAAGCAGAGAATACCGGCTATGGCTTTTTCGCGTTAACATTGTCGCAAAAAAAAAAAAAATATCTTGGCGTCATGTTGGGTAGAAAATGCTTTTCGCTGCCGGAAGAGCTTTTCGTCAAGCAAATTGGGAAAAAAAAGGGACACGATTTGAAAGTTTAGTGTCAGCAACGCATGAATTCGCTTATACCTTTCGGTTTGCCAACGCGAAGTGAAGAACTCGTCTTGCAGTCACTAACAGCGCTTCGCAGTATTCCTTAATGCAAAGGGGAGTGTTCGTGGCTTTATACTGTGACTGGCTTCCGCAGCAGTGTAGGTAAACGCTGTCGTTCTGCGTTTTTTGTTTTTTCATTTCAAGAAACGGGAATTAACTTTTACCTTTCGTCCTATGCCGCTTCGCAAACCGACGTAATTAAAAAGGAAGAAAAAAAAGAAACGAAGAAGGGACGTTTTTTGGCTATAATTTGAGGTACAACAAGACGTCGCACGCAAACTTGCTACGGCCATAAAACTATACACTGTGTGGTCTATCGTTTCTTAAAGGAGAGATCCATTTGGAATATTGTAGCCTAATTAGTCGCGAATTAGTCGCGTCCTTTTAAGCCTATTGGGAACCTCCATTCAGTCAATGCATGTTCGTACGACACGAAACGTCGCCATACTCTACTGTCGACCAAGAGGCACTTTTTGTTTTGTTTTGTTGTCGTATGCTCAGTGATAGCCCACTTCAGCACTGCTGTCGGATGGGGCCCTGTTTGTCGAAGGCTCTCAGTCATGCATCCCTTGTTGCTTACGGAAGATTGCGTGCAACTGTTCACTCTGTATTTGAGGACAAGTCCACCGCCGAACGAAATACATGACATCGCCCAATCCGCAATTGAGGACACGTGCGCTTTTTTGTGTTTATTTGTCGTAAACGTTAGAACTATGGAAAAAGGTTTTATCCGCATAATGTGCTCGTTGTTTGTGACATTCGTAAAACAAGTTACTTTTTTTTTTCAACGTGTATAAACTGTGATCTCCAAAGGCAATAGGGGCTTCTAACAAACTGTTTAAGTGGTCCGCGTTTTTTTTTCTTCTTTTTTCTATGCAATGGGAGTCCGCAAATAAATTCGTGAAGTCTGGGCATTTTTCATCCCCTCAACTCGGAGCCAGAACAAGCGGCCACGTGGCCTGGTGCTTATATGCCGCCAACGTTAATCATAGCCACGCGCTGGGGTTGGCAAAGTAGAAAACGCCCCAAGCCCCAGGCATTGTTATACATTTCGATCACCGCAGTGGTTGTACAAGAACTGCTACCCGACTGTCCGCCGATGCATTGATTCTTTACGAGCTGAAGTCGATTGTTCACGCATGTCTCGTGTCCAATCCACGAGCTGCACTCGACTGTCGTCAGGCAGGTGATTTCGATCCCACAGTTGCGTCATCAAGCTTGCGAAGGCAAGACTGAAAGAAATGGCCCTCTCTTATCCTCGCAATTTCACCACAATCAAGAACCTTCTGAATCGGTGGTGGTCCGTGCAAGTATACTTGGGCCAGACTAGGACCAGCACGCCCCTGTAAAGTCACGAACATACCAACCCGATATCATTTCGTGACCCCTTTAAATAAATATACCCCTTCCGAAATTGTGCCCTCTATTGGAAGCTGCAGAATCCCTGTAAATTGGAGGACAGAAGTGCGCGTTCGATTACGCGGCGGCCGCACGAGCCCTCGTGCGGCGGGAGCACAGGTCGAAGCTACCTGCTCGCGCTACTTGCACGTTCCGCTGTGTCAGTTGTTCCATCATTGTGTTGTGGCATAGCCTCCTCTATACTCACGAAGCCTGGCAGGTTCGACGACGGAGCCACAGAGTGTCCGGTCGCAGATTTGGAGCGCGAGGATCTGGTAGAACAGAGCATCTCTCGGGGAACCTGAACGTCAGCACACAGATATTGCAGCGTCGGGGACCCGAAACACACTTGTTCGCTCAGGAGAGGTGTGATTCGGCGTCTTGTCGCTGCGGGGCGCCAGTCACGTGGCTTGTTTGTTTTTTTAATCGACGCGTGACATTTGAAAGTGGTCTATATGTGTTACGAAAGACCGACGCTCCACGCAACTACTTTTAGGCACAGAGAAACTTTTTTTTTAATATATATATATATATATATCCGGCGTAGGGAAGCGCTTTGGTTTCATTGAGAGGAAAGGGTGAACAGCCTGGGCTTTGATTCCGAGTTTTTGGCAGGGGAAGGTGTCATGGATTGGGCCAGAAAATTCTTCTTGGACCCAGGAGGACTGGGAAGAAGAGAAGGCGACGCGAATGAGAGAGGCGAACAGGCAAGCGATCTCGGCACCGACGACGTCATACACTCTAATCATGGTAACCTTTAACGTAACTTTTAGTAGTGAGTAACCTATAAAATAAAGGTTACAAGTCGTTTATTTTTCGTGTTTTCGTTATTCTTGCGGTGACTAAAGGTTACAACAGCCAAAATTTGACGATGCAAAGGTTACCATGAGAATTAGAGCCATGTAACTTTTGTGCAGTAACGTATGAATAACGTAGTAACCTATGCACTCTACTTCTTTCGCGTTAAAACTAAAACTATAAAAATGAAACCTCGGAGCCTTGGTGGCCTTGTCGACGCGCTCCTCTGCTGTTTCCCTCTCCTGGTGAAAGAGGGACTCTCATCAGGCGATGTTTTCTTTTTTTTTTTTTCGGACGCCTTGCTGGCAGCATTCTTTCGCAATAAAAAGAAGAGCAAAGAAGAACAATGGCTGTGAAAGCCTGAGTTGCTTAGCGGTGTTGCATGCTGGGAAGCGGGAATGAGTAACCGCTGTCGCGGCTGTCTCGCGTGCGCCCGGGCCGTTTGAGCGCCATTTTTTGGCGGCACATTTCTTGCGCCAATACTCTGTTCGGAGCGAGTTGGAAGACTCTCGGTCTGTTTCGACAAACCACGGAAGCAGTTATGTCGCTAACCAGCAGGGACATGTGGGGTGTACTGCGCGGCAGTTGCAGGGAGCCTTTGTGTGACTGTCAGCGCTACGTCGTCGTGTGCCCATCAGACGAAAGCGCGGCAAAGATTCGTTGTGAGTTCTGCAATCACTGCCCAAGCATTCACGGAAGAATCACCGATTTGGGTAAGTGACGTTTCTTCCTAGCGGAACCGTTGCAGTAGCGACGTGCGAGCTCTCATTTTCAAAGCTCGTTATTTGTGTGCATTTAGGACCAAAATGATTCTGAGCCGTTTTATACGAGCGCATGTCTGTCCTCGTGGCACTCTGTGTCGATTTAGCTCTTTTTATGTGTAATGCCTGTAGATGAGCCCTGCCGTAGCTGTCTAGTGTCGTCAGTGAACGGTGTGGTGGTAATGCACGACTAATTACTGCCTATTTACATGCTTGCGCGCGCGGTGGGGATATGCGTGCTTTTGTGCATTTTACTAGGCGCAAGCTTGCAATGCACGGCTGCGGTATTATTATTTTTGGTAACTGAATTTTGTAACTCTGTACGTCTTATCACTCCTTGCGGAATGGCTTTTGCACCGAAACTTTTCGCACTACGTTCAGGGTACAAGAAAATATTTAATGTGTGGCATGCAGAATTGATATAGGCATATATCCCTGTTTTAGTCAAGAAATAAAACATCCTGCTCGTTTAAGGTGTGGTGCAGAATGAACGGTGTAGGACAAACAATTATCTCGTTTTGTTGTGCAATTATTCCGTCACGTTTATTTATTTATTTTTATTCTACCAATAGGTGACACAGATCTGGATCTCGGGTGGAAATCTAGAGCGAGCTCTGATTTTCTGCCTGCTGACGTACTACATTAAGAACCTTGACTACCCACCAGCGTTCTCAACGGTGCTCGTCTTACTGCAGAAGATAACTCTACCTGACACAAAAGTGCCCCGTGGACTGCTCACGAACCGGCTGAAAAATTTGCTCATTATGTTGAAGAAGAACAATTTGTGTTAACTTTTCGAAAGCAAATACCATTAAAAATAGGTTGCGTCCTGAGATGGGGAAGTAAATGTCGTCTGGTTCCTTGACTTCTTTCTTCTGAATCGCAGAATACTTTTTCTTGTCTTGCAGTGAATGTTGTCATTTTTAAAGTGCCGTTCACTTTAAGTTCACCTTATTCTACCGAATCATGGTTTAGGTTTTACTAACAGGTTCATGTGTTATAATATAGGGTAAGAGACCATAAAAAAATTAACAACTCTATAGCTCATACACTTGTGTTTTCCGTGCTGCCTATATATCCATTTCAGAGCTCTTAATTTAGTTTCCCTTTAACAACTGTGATGTACTTTATAGTTACAGTTTTGAATTATTTTTAGCACTTGTATTTTATGTTCATTATGTCTATCGTACAGCAGCTAAACTGTGTTTACACATCGTTTTACATAAGTCATTTTTTTCCTGTTCGGTTCTGTTGTACGAGTGCCAGTGTGGTTTCGTAACTATATAGATGTAAAGGCCATGCTGGTTAAGCCGAAGCTTCTGTCGAAGTGAGATTTAACGTGAGTTTATTTGCTTTCTTTAAGCGAATTTTCAACTTTTTTGTGTGCGGCTAGCACTGATATAATATGGCCTTAGATTCTAAAGTGCTTTGTACACCGTTCAACAGCGCTCTTTGTGATGCATATATGCTACGATACCTGCTAACCGCTTACGATAATAGTGCCTTTACATTATGGACGTAATTTATATCACAGCTTTTTATTGATGTATCCCAGACTCGGGAATTTGTGATTATGTATATTGTGATACTTCGGAATCAATTGCCGTTTTTGTATATTACAGTATTTTTTTTTTGTTCTCTAGTTTTTCACTATTTTATGGGTTGTCCTATTTTTGTACGGGTCAAATCACAATCGAGCAGGATGCTTTTTGTGAATTTTCGCCAAAAATGCCATTTTTAATAAAAGGATTTCTTATTCCAGCTGTTGCTTCACTCAAAGGTTACACGAACACATGGAAGTTACCTATAACTTTCTGGCGGGCAGATACTTTTATAAAGGTTACAATGCTAACGAGATTGTAACCTTTCTATAAGTAAATTAGAGGTAACCTTTGCCACTGTAACTTTTACAAAAGTTACATTAGCAAAGGTTACATTTGTGTAACCTTTAACTTATAGGTGCACAAAAATGTGAAAACGTGCACCTTTACAAAGGTTACCATGATTAGAGTGTAATAACGAGACCGAGTAATCACACGACATGGGAGAGCGTTGGCAGACCGCGTTTACGTCGAACGATATTGCTTTCCGGATGCTATCCTGCTGGCCCTTGGAAGCGAGCCTCGAACCGCGCGCCGGGACCAGTATCGGGCCGCCAAAAAATGATTTTCTCTCTCCGATCAATCGCGGCCATATAAGCTGAGGTGGGATATTCCTCGGTGGAATCGGGAAAACCGCCAGCAGTGGAAGCGAGAGACTGCAGCTACGCGTAGGAACGGAAAGCCGTCATTTGGCTCGTGGGCTATGGGTATTCTGACTATAACACTCTCGTGTAAACAACCAATTTTTGCCTTTTTTTGTCGCGAAAGGGCGACCGTCTGTCATGTCTTATTCATGCACTTTTTATGTTTTAATAATCATCGAAGTTTTGCCCGTTCTTCCATGCGGCACCTGGGGGCCGAACCTGGACCCCTGGGCCGTAGTTTGGGTACTTCTTGTCTAAATGAATGAGGTAATAAATCGACGTAATATTACCAACTATATGTGTAAGTAAACAAATAACCCAACGAGCGAGTAAAATAAATTATTTCAATGTCTGCCTTTTCCTTTATTTTTTTATTTTTTTTTTATCTAATTGCGTTTTTACTTTTAGAGCCTATCGCCTCTAACTTTTGGGCCACTCGGCATATGCATCTGCTACACTTAAGTTTGAAGAAAAGCTCGGCGGAAGAGAGAAAAGCCATCATCGATGGGATGGCATTCCCTCGTTCAGTTCGGAAATGACGCGAGGCGTTCTCTCAAAATAGGGACGACTGGAACGGGACGCGCATCGGCAGTCGGACGAGAGTTGCCGGCTGGCGTTGCTTCTTTGCTACCCCTCTTCGAACATTCGGAGAGATCACTTGCAGACAGATGGGCATATTGACGAGTGGACCAGATTTCACGTATTCCAGGAGAGCTGGGCTTATCGGGCCGCTCGACCGGATCGCCGCAGGAAACCGCGCGGGAAGAAACTTGCCTCGAGTACGACCGTCTTCGTCCGCTTTTTACTGCTCCAATACCTGGTAGGAATCGGCGAACACTCCTGTTTTTGCACGACAGGTGCGTTGTGCTAATCATTCATTGTGGACGTGCGCACCGCTGCCCGGCCGCAAGAAATGTCTACGAACGTTCTCGCCCACGAGATGGAAAGAGAAACCTGCCTCGGTGTATTGTTTTTCAGCCGAAATCTCGTGAAGTAGAGTCACGGACTCCGGGCCGCCGAAAGCATATAGGTTCTGACTCCGTCGGTGATTCGAACCTCAACGCCAGACGTTCGACGGCGCGTGCGCAACGTAAAAATAATAATAACAAAAAAAAAGTGCGAGGGGTGTACACTTTTGCGTCGGCATCACAGATTCCCGGGTCGGGGAATTTGCTCTAACCGAATATCTATGTGTTCCAATTGATCGAGAATTCGAGATGCGGTGTAGGCATCTCAGACCAGCATAATCAGCTTGTCGTCATGCCGGTGATTAGGATCTGTCATTTTTGCTCAAAACACCAGAAAGAAAGAGAGAGAGAGAGAGGTCATAGCCTTCAACGTCTCCAGGTCAGATTGTGGCGTTTCTTTTGAACCCCGTGTAGCTTTCGTTTCGAGGTTTCCTTCTCAGCAATCGCTCATTTCTTGGTACGCGCCATGGTATCGGCGCCGACTGGAGGAGGCCGGCGCCGAGCTCGTCCTTCGCCGATATTGGTCCTTATCCGCCGCATCGGCCGACGGGCGCGACCCGCGCTCGAGGTGCATGGACCTCGTAAAAAGAAGAAGACGGGGGCAGGACGCCGTCGAAATTAAAGGCGGGCCGAGCAAAGTGTCCCATCGGACAGCATAAACCGGTAAAGCCATAAAAGCGCCATAAACCGTCCGAGCTTACTGCCCCCCGGGCGCGATAGCCGCCGCCGCCGAGAACCCGCAGGACCCGACATCCGAGGAAGGACTCGTCCCGAAGGACATGAGAAACGGCGAATGGAAAAAAAAAAAAAAACAGGGGGGGGGGGGGGGGGGGTCGCCTTCTCAGTTTCAGACCGTTCCTCAACCAACGCGTGGTGCCCAAAGTGGCCCTGCACTTGCCCCTCGACGGCAGCAAAACGTGGCGCTGGTCCCGCGTCCATGGTTCTCCTCATGTTTTGCGTCGTTTCCTCGTAGAAGATATCGTTGAGCGTTTTGCCGACCTCTGCCTTGACGAAGCACGATCGGCGTCTCTTTGGTTACCTGAGATGACGCGATCCCACTATCGTGTACTGCGCGTTGGCAACAAAACATACAAAGTGTAGTGCGGCCGCCGTGTCCTCGCTTTCAGCAGCTCCTCGGATATTTTGGTAGCAGCTCTTTGTCCGAGATTCGGGTCGTCGGCGGGGTCCGGCCGTCGAGTTGCTCGCGGGGCGAGCGACCTGTGCCGGCCAGCTGCGTCGCAGAGGCCTCCCAGTGCTCGGCCGACGACGTGCGGGGTCGGGCAGAGGCCGACTCGGCAGGAGCCGCGATCGTTAAACCGCGAGGCCCGAATCTCGTGGAATCCCGATTGCCGCCGCGGGAACTGGAGCGCGTCCCGATGAGAGGCCGCGCCACTGCCGTCCGGACTTTAATTACGGCAGCGATCGAAAGCACCCGCGGGGGAATCTACACCGAGGGGGCCGGGAAACTACACCGAGACTTCGAGGGTAGGCAGATGCATATTGCCAGTTTTTGCAAATCCCGAGAGTCCGAACACACATGCAAAATGGCTCGGTCGCTCTCCCTGAAACAAGAATGACTCGCTTGCATCAACGTGCAAAGCCCGAACAAAAATCATGAGAAGTGGAGAGTACCTGAGCATGTTAGTGAAGTTGGGCAGTGCACGTCTGTTTGTGTGGGGCTTGTGACTTTCCACATGGCAGCACCTTGGGGCGCGGGAGGGTGGCGTCGTAAAGTTGGGGCGACGATTCCTCATACAGGCGGCTTTGGATTAGGAGACAAAGCGCAGGGTTCCTAAGGAAGCAAGAATCGAGTAATCAATGAGGGGGACTGCCAACACTTGCAGTGTTGCAGTGTGTTTTAATGCGAAAACATTCTTTACCTACTTCACCCGGATTTCGCTATACGATATCTGGCCTCGTAACAAAAGAAGATAAATCTGTGTCGCGTGTATGTGAAGCAGCAGTACGCACTCCTTCACATAAGCACCCTATTTGGAGGTGGCAGAGAATGAATGCGCACTCCACCCGATTGGCTGCGGCGCAAGGAGGTAAATCCGCGCCTCACATACATGATGCGGCTTTTGACTTCCGTCGTCCGCCGCCGGCGATCGACCCGTAAAGGTTTATTACCATCCAGAAAATGCCTTTGGCTTGGGCAGAAAAACGTAGCTGGGCTGCCAGGCTAGAGGAGCGCTGGGAGCCCAAAGAAGAACTGACGCGGGACGGGGCGCTCCTCATTTAGCTTGCAGACAAGGGAGAGCCGCCCCCAAACTATGGTGCGTTGACTTGGTGAAGAGCGGCGGGTCGAGTGGCCCACTATGGAGCGGCAGTATCTGACGTCAATGATTGTAGTAAACCACTCACAAAATAATGTGTTTACTCAAAATTTGTGTTTCATTTTCACAGTGAGCTGTGGCGTATGTCTCCCGATGAATGCTATCGCAATTCGACAGCCAATAATAGTGGTTTCTATGATGTAGTTTTTAGCAAAGTGCAGGGGACACTGCGACAATATTGCTAGCGCTGGTGTAATACCTCCAACGGGATACTTGGCATCAACTTTGAAGGGTTCGACCACTGCTGTGGTTTACAGCAGTCGCGGATAGTCCTCGCCGTCGACTGGTTCATATAGGAGCACGTGGACAATGTATAATTTTAACTGATTGGTTTGTTCATCAGTGAGAGAGAGAGAGAGAGAGTTGGAAATGTCAAATGGGAGAACAGGGGAAGACAATAATGACTTCACCAGAGGCTCTGGGGGGGGGGGGGTCGTTGAGATGGTCGTCTAAGTTGGGATTTCTGTAACTATGTAAATAAATGTACATAGTCGAACTAAAGCAGCGCAAGTTGGCACATCACTCAGCAACGCGCCCGCCACCAAGCTCCTAACGATCGGGGCTGAACCCTCCTTTACCAACAACTGGAGCAACAACTATGTTCAAGGCACTTCACCTTGGACAAGTGTCGGCACGGTTGGGTTTTTTGTTTGGGTCGGGCCTGTCAAGTGTGCGTGTGTAGCCAAGATGTTTCTTGGCTGCCCAGTCAGGACTGTAGTCATTAAACTAATTTGCTGCAGCATTTGCGCAATGCCGAATCAATAAGAAAAACAGCCGAGGAAGAGAATGTGCAAAGCATTAGAATTTTCACAGTTTCAGCTAAAAGCAACGGCAACCTCTGAGATTGCTGCGAGGCAAAGAAATGTGTGCTCATGAACGGTGATTTTTTTCAATGTCGATTTTCCAACGCATTTGCGGTAAGGAACTTCCATTCCAGTCTCTCGACCTTCTGGTTTGTCTCAGTAGAACTTTGGCTTCGAGTAGGCCGAGCCCGCTCTATGACATATTAAATCAAAATAATGTCGTACAAAAGCCAACCGTGCCGACACTTATCCAAGACGAAGAAACTTTAGCACACTCGACTTGCCGAAATCTTCATCAAGGTTTTTCCCGTTGAGGCGCTCGCCAGTCATTCGCGTTGCCTTCTCACGGAGAGCAACAGAACCTTTTTGCACTTGTTTGTCCGGACTCCGGGATTTCCAAAAACCAGGAGTCTGCAACACCTGCTGTCCTCGGTTTTCTCTTTCCAAGTGTCACAGTTTTTATTCGGGACGTCACCTGAAATAGAGAAAGATTTGCGTAGTATGACAATCTTGTTGATTGTGGCCCGCGCAGCTAGCTGTTAATGTGCCGACGTCTCTCATCACGGATACAAATATGGTGATGCACAGTGCGCCGCATAATGAAAGACCCACTGGGAGCGCGTGGCCAAGGCGGTGGCTGGCGGGGGCGCTGCGAGTGCTCGGGACAATTCCATTCTGCTTCAAGGGAGGACGCTCAATCGGGGCTCAGCTAAAGCGAAACGTGCTTATCAGTTTGTGCTGAGCCCCGAGTGAGCGTCCTCCCTCGAAGCAGAATGGAATTGCCCAGAGCGCTTGCAGTGCCCCCGCCAGCCACCACCTCAGCCACGCGCTCCCAGTGGGTCTTTCATATTGCGGCACACTGTACGCAGAGTGCACGGCTCACTAGTCCGTGTTCCACGGAAACTGAGAGACTGCCTATTGCTGTTTGGTAAGATCTACACTGGAATACGCATGTATTTTGTGGGATCCGCATCAGAAGTACCTTGCAGATAAGTTAGAAAAACTTTAAAACCGTGCGGCGAGATTCGTAACAGGAAATTATAGTAGAAACAATTGCGTAACAGGGACAAAAAATGTACTTGGTTGGGAAACTTTATTGTCAAGGCGCAAAGATTTTCGATTGAGGTTCTTGCTCGCAATTTTTAATGATATGACTGGTATTGATAAAAGCAACTACATAAAATTACCTAACTACATTTCAAATCGTGTGAATCATACCAGAAAAATAAGGGAAATTTCTTGCAGAACAGATATAAGTTTTCATTTTTTCCACGCACAATCGCTCAATGGAACCTGTTACCAGTTTTTTATTATTTGTGACGACGTGGGACCATTTATCTCAGGAAATGGTTTTGATTTTTAATGTTGTTTATGTCCAATGTTTATGTATTTTCTTTATTGACAGCCCAGGTTGTATATTCAAGAGTTCTGTTTTTATTTTATTGAGCGTATTAATCTATGGGCTGTGCCTGCTATAATGCTGTAGTTTTCGGCACTGCAGGTTTTTTTTTTGTAAATAAAAAACACACTCTATAGTGCCGGAAAGGCATCCACTGCTTCAATTGGGATACACATCTTATTTAAATTAGATGGCGCCCACGAAATTATTATTTATAAACCTCACATTAATCGCAACAAAAAACCATAAAAACTACTGCAGTAGATTAAAACTCTAACCACATAAAGCTTTTTTTTTTTTTCACACGCTTTTTTTGCGTTGTTAGAGGACACCGACAACAATAATAGGGAGTTGTAGTAGACCGTTTCCGCAGCCCGCTAAGCACCCGGATAGCGCTCCGTAACCCGCCAGAAGAGGCTTGAACTATGCAGACAAGGCTGGCGGCGCGCATGCGCAGCTGCGGCGTTTTCTTTACCGATACTATAGCGGAAAGAGTGCAGCTATACGCACTCCGGAGTGCATTTCGGACGAAGTTGCTATACGCACTCCGCGGAGAGCTCATGTCATTCGGGCCACCCTTTTTGAACGGCGCGTCTATCACTGGGAAGCGTGTTAAGCCAGCCCCCCGCCTAAATTACAAAACTTTACCAGTAAACGCCGCTTCGCGGCGTCCAGCCGGCAACCCAAGCCCCGCTGTCCCCGATCGCACCTCCGGAAAGGGAGTCCCATACCATTTAGTTCTGCGAAGTTTCCGCGACGTCATCATCGCAAAAAATAAATGCCGTAAATATCGCCAAATGCCTCGACAAAACAAAATGTTCGAGAAATAAAGAAAAAAAAAAAGTAGGCCCACCGCGGATCGAACTTGCGTCGACTTGCGTACAAAGCGGACACCTTAAATCGCTTAGAAAACTCGTTGTGATCATTCATTTTATACGAGTTTAGCGGAGTGCGTATAGCCATTTCGTCCGAAATGCACTCCGGGGTGCGTATAGCTTTACTCTAGCGGAAAAGAAAAACTATACTACAACTCCCTAATAAGACGCGCGGGCCGACAAAGAAACCTGGCCAGGACAGATATCGGTACGCAGCGATGCGTGCCGAAGCGAAGTGACGCTGACGCGGACGAAGCAAGGCGTGAAAAACGAACCGCGTACGATAAAACGTCTGCCAGGTCGACCGCCTCTCGCAACCCGTCGGGCGGTTTGACGAAAAGAGCCTGGAGAGATGGATCGCCAACGGGAGATAACTGTCAGAATACATTTCTCGAACGCGATAGGGCAAACGCGGGCAAGGAAATTAAGGAGATTCCAGAACGGAAGCTTAGAAGGACGCAGAGACAAAGGGCTTACCTTGGGACAGCAGCACCGAGCACAGAGCCGATTGAGCCGTGCCCACGACCTCCAGGGCTGTTCATTCCTGCTCGCGTGGTGCATCGCCACTTACTAGTCACTAATTTCATTCTCGGATGCGGCATATCGGGTCAATATGAGTTCTACGTAAAAATAAAAGACCCACGAAACGAAGAGACTTTCGGTCGAAACGCAGGTTCAGAGGGGATTGGATTGGCTTCTACAAGGCTTTATCAAAATGCATATTAAATGCGGAAATAAAAAGTTACGTAACATTGGTAGTAAAACAATGGCAAAACAAAACAATAAAAAGTTTCAATGAACTTAAAAACTAAAACAAATTTATTAAAATGAAAGTTTTATATACAATACGAAACTTCGCTTAGCTGCTTACTCCGCTCCACGAGCGCGGTCAACAAAACCGAAACCGAAACTTCTCAGAAAGCCGTAAAATACCGCGCGTGCCTTCTATCATTCTGCAATTTGTTGATTTAGTGTTTTTCGATGATGCTCAGCAAGATTCTAATTGAAACCATGCCCTTAAACTCAATATTTAAAACAATTAATTACGCGAAAATAATTAATAAGTTAATTATTCCGAACTTTAATACTTTTTCCTAAATAGGCCCCAGGACCAAAACG
>JAZHYW010017731.1:0-20714 GCA_037355805.1 Ixodes ricinus | reverse complement strand
TATTTATGCTCTTTGCAACTTTTACGGGTTATTGGGTTGTTCTAAAAGCACCTAGTGAAAATAATACACAAATATTTCATATTAAGGCGGAATGTAGTTTATAATGATTTTTCGGGTTAAAAATGTTTTTAAAGTTATTGTCTTTATCGGACATGTAACCTATAGGTTGAATAAAATATTCTGTTTATATTTAACCTAAAATTAGGGTTATACAAAAATATGTCGACGATATAATGAATATTATGTACTAGCTGCTTTACATGAACTAGTTTTCCCGCGCAAACAGAGGGGGCAGCACGGTGAAGCGCGTGCAGCTGTCGAAAGCAGGTACAGTACCTTCATGTGTCATCGTGCCAAATGATGCCGTTCCGTTCAAATTTGGAGCTGCGCTACACGAGTTGTTGTGACCTTGTGCACGATGACGTCGTCTATTTCGGCTTAAACTGCAAAACAGAGCCATGAGCGAACCTAACTTCTATGATGCTCGCCTCTTCGCTTCTTTGCCCACAAAAGTCTTATTTTTTACCAACTATAGCCATTGAGACGTCAATAGAGGCCGAAAATGACGGATCATGTTCACTCCTTTTGAGTCGTGATTGGCTCTTCGGCATTCTTATCGGTTGATGCCGGAAGCCTAGTGGCCGCGGAAGGATAATAGGTCATATTAAGCTCACCCCAGTCTGCGTGTCCTAAGCTGCCGGCGACTCTTGACACAGTAACACCACGTAATCTGCGACTTTTAACCTTCTGCAGGCTTTGAAAGCACGGATTGGCTAAGTTACGGGGATGCTCCAGCACAGTCGAAGAAAGAGGGTATGTACCACTTCATCGTGTTCTCTGGAAGTATTGACCAAATAATGACAAACGTGTGATTTTGGCTATGCTGTTCTATTTTCAGCAAATAGGTGAGTTTCAACAGTAGACTCCCATTTTTTAGCGCTGACCGCCATGATCGTGAATCCCGTAAAAATGGGGTGTCGTCGCAGTTCGGCTGGAGTGTCCATTCAGCCGACGGCTCCATTCGGCTAGAATTTCCAGTTGAGGTGGAAACTTCAACTCGGATTTATCCCCGGTTCGGCTAGATAGAGCCTCCATTACAGCTGGACGATTCAGTTCAGTTAGACCCCGATTCGGCAAGAATCTTTAATTCGGCTGGATACTTCAACTTGGCGAAATCCTCGGTTCGGCTGGAATATCTCATTCGGCTGGACGCTTCAATATGGCTAGATCCCCGATCTGGCTAGAATCCCCGATTCGAATGGACGCTTCAATTTCGACTGGATGCTTCAATTTGGTTCAATTCTCCAATTCGGCTGGACGCTCCAATCCGATTGATTTCTAAGTTTAGTTAGAACCTCCCATTAAATCGATCGGATGGTTGTTTGGCTCAAGCACATGAAATTTCCTATAATTTTGTAATTTTAGGTATGACTGACTAAGGTATGCCCAATGTATTGGGGTGGTAAACTATGCTGCATCATGCGCTAGAACCTCATTGCAAATAAAATCTTGCTGTCGAAAGCCGGACTCAAACCATAACCGTAACCTAAACCGAAAACCGTTCAGGAACGAATTTCTTCACTAAATGTAACTGGAACGAAACCGTTATTTGAAATTTATATAAAAACCGTAACCGTATCCATAAGAGTAAATTATTTACCGGTAACGGATAATAACCAATATTAAGCTAAAAAATAGTTTAGTTTTTCCTCAAGAATGGTCTTGAGGAGGGATCTTGAAATGGCGTGGCAATTTGATAGTTACCATCAGCGAGTGGTGCCTCTGGTAATAAATTTCAGTTCAATTTAAATTTGGATTAAGAATGCTTAGTTGAAACTGGTGGTCAAGCTTATAATGAAAGGTCTATATAGTTCTATATCTGCCACAGTTCTACAATCGCGATATGTATTCAATAAGTGTCGCCTTCAGGGTATTGACAACTAAGTTAGAACTCTCAGATATCCATCGAACTCGGTTCTTTCAAAACCAGAGATGTTCCGGACCTGCAGCTAGGGATGTACCGAACCGCTTGAGGTTCAAGTTCGACCAGGTTAGACTATTTCGAACTTCTATTGAAAAATCGAAAAAGGTCGACTAGGGTTCGACTTTTATACGCATGCACGACGGGCTGGCTTAGTTTGCTTTGGATTGGGTGGTGATGACCAAATAATCAGGTCAATCATTTTACTTTCAGTAAGGTCAGCCCTGTTTATTTGTTTTGGTAACATAGCAAGAATAAATTGTGTTTTTAACTTTTAAGTTATTAGAATTATGTTCCGTTGACCGTAACTATTTATAAAACAAAAACAACCTATTCCTAAAAACATGTTCTTCAAGGCTAGACATGCTTGTATCAAAGTCTAGCCACACTGTCCACAAAGTCGAATCTTGTAGAACCTGGTTAAACCGTCGAAGGTTCGTCCGGCTCGACGAAAGCTCGTGACATCCCTAGTTGCAAGATTACTGAAGGAGAAGTTCCGCCTCCTAATTCCCGAGAACAATGGCGCTGCTATATAAATGCAAAAAGTTCCTAGCATTACAGAAGTAGAGAGCGAGAAGCGTGGGCTACTATAACCACATGAATTTGCTTGCAAATAGCAAACATTACGCCGGTGTAACAGTGCACAACAACGAATACTAGAGATAGGAACGAACAAAACTGGACATATTTTTACAGCCTTCTGGGCTTTTCGTTCCTGTCCTTAGTCTTCCTTGTTTTGCGCTATTGAATTTACATATTGTTAGACTCTCACGAACTAGCTGCACTCTCAATTTTATTACTTTATTCTATATTGCATTTTTTTTTCTAGAGAAGTCTTTGGTTCTGATCCTTACTTCACGGTAGACGAAGCCTATTCTGCATATATTAAGTTGCAACATACTACATAAACGAGAAGATGCGTATGATTTTTTTGGCACCCAGTGGGAACTTTCTGATGGATGTTTACGAATGCCGTCGAACAACGAAGTAGAGATACTTATTCTTATTTTAGAGCGCAGCTCTAGGCGCTCTTTTCTCGGGTTGAGCGGCGACGCCGCTCAACCCGGAAAATGCATTGTCTTCTTCCCGCCCTGAAGAAGAAAGTAACACTGTCGAAACGTCGACAGACGTCTGGCCCCTTTCTAATTTTTTTTTTAAATTATTTATTTATTTTTTATTTAACAATTTATTTTTTAAGTTCTTGTGTCAAACTTTGACTATTATTCCATCATTTTTAAGTGTATTCTCCACGTATCTAATGTTCTTCTGTCTAGCCTTCATGGTTATTGTAAACTAATACCTTTTTTTTTGCGGGACGTTACTTTTTTACACTTTTTTCACCATTAATTTAGATTATTGTTTTTATTATACCACAGCTGCTGTGTCTGCGCACCTTGCTTTTGCCTAAATATCGAGGGAAGCATTTGTAAACCATTTCACATTTCACCACTTTTTCTATATATATATATATATATATATATATGGGTGGTTTTATCTCAACTCAGGCAAAAATCTGGGGTCAAAGTTTTAATTTTGACGAAAGTAATATATGTTTTGGGAAAAACCCCTCTGTGACACGGAGTACAAACAGCAAGCTCGGGCGATTTTCTGTTCTTGAGTTATGGACATTTGAAGTAGCCGAGGCGCAAATTGACCTTGCTCTCGCCTGTCGGAGGTGTCATGTTTCACTCCTTTCAACTTTTTCTCTTTTGTTTGGTAGTGCAGTGAAACCTTTTCGGACACTCTCAGAATAGGGGTTATTTATGGTCAATAATTTTATTGTGGTTATTTATCTTCACTTTTGTTTTAAATATTGTCAAAATGTGTCCCTTCACAATATTTGTCAAAGTTTCATCAGCTCTTCCGCGTGACGTATTTGAGATATCGTAACATATTTAGTACTTTCAGAAAGCTAACAGTATACTCTTTCTATTGATAAGAAATTTATGTTGTGTGAAAAGAGAAAGGGCAGTGTATTCTTGTAGGCCAAAGAGTATTTCAAAATGGCTTCAAATTAAAAACCAACTTTCAAAAAATTTTTTTGCTGATTTTTTTATAGCTACCGATTGCAGCTCTTTATAAGGTAATATGAAAATAAAATGTAATATTTTGTTTGTATGGCAGCTATAAAAGCTTAAAACCTGACTTTGTTTCACTGTTTTGTCAGTAAATCAACTTACTCGAAAAAATACGGTAATTCAAAATTGGCGTCTCTTATTTTTTATAAATACCTGTGAACACACTTATTCTCAGATAAATAATGTTATAGTAATTATTTATATAAGATATATTAAAAAACTGCCAATATGACGTTTTTGCACGATATTTGGCAAAGTTTACCAGCTCTTCCTGTAGCCTAAATGAGGTGTCTTTACATATTTAGTTTTCTCAGAAAACTTAAAGTATGCTCCTTCTAATGATAACAAATTTGATGATCTGTGTAAGAGAGAGAGGCAGTATTTTCGCGTAAAGCAAGGACTATATAAAAATGTTGCGAATGGTAGGTCGATTTTCTAAAAAGCCTACCTTTTATTTGGCTACTTGGTTTTCTCGAGCTACCTATTGCAGTGCTTTATAAAGCGAAACAAACCGGAAAATGTAATATTTTGTCTGTATGGCGGCAATAAAAGCTTACATTTTTTTGTTTCAAGTGTTACTCAGTAATACAAGTGACTCACAAAAATACACTAACTCATAATTAACGCCTCTGAAATGTTTAGTACCTACCTGTACATTTCTTTAATAAAAAGAAGATGCAAATGACGAATTCTGCTTATAAAGCGTCTAGGTCATACTATATTTAATGTTTTTTAATTGTCGAAACGCTTCTCTGAAACAATATTTGACGAAGTTTAGCAAGCTATTCTGTGTGACCTTATCAATATATTTTATGATGTTTACATTACCATAAAGCTCCAGTTAAGCTCTTTCTTTTGAGTATAACCTGAATGTTTTGCGCTGAATATATAACGCGGAACATTTGCATGAAAAACGAATATTTAAAAAAAGCTGAAAGTTTGAAGTCGAATTTTCTAGAAAAGAACACCTTTAATTTCTTCCATTGTTCACTCACAGTTAGGTAATATAGTACTCTGTGAGAAACTACCAACAGAAATTGTAATATATTGTTTGTATGACCACTATTAGGACTCGAATCTCGTGCTTTGAAAGTTTTGAACGGGACTTCGCATAGACACTCAGCTGAGCAGAATTTTGACCTATGTAAGGTTTTCTATTTAATGTTAGCACGTACCTCAATATCTGAGCTTAAAAGCCAGGGAAGCAAAAATATTCATCCTAACAATATTCATTTATTTGGCGCTGGGGTGATTTGCAAGGTGTGTGAACTTCGCCCTTTGTATTGACGGAGAATATACGTAACATCTAGACTACTGGACAAACTTAAGACAAGAGGAAAAAGTCTAAGTAACCCGGCATGAATCACTGAAAATCGAAATGAAACCTAAACACATGACTAACGCATTTGAAGCCTTGCACGCTACTGAAATGCTCTGACATTTTACGAAAGAGTTCGTATGTGCAGAAAATAGTCCGTACTTCCAAAGCGTCAGATACTAAATCGTACATATGTATATGAACTGTATATCTGTGTGTCATAAGAAAATATGACAATTACATATCAAGTTTTTTATTTCAAACTCAAAGCCGAAAGCAAATAGTCCCAGCGGGATTCTCTAGCGATCTGCCTTCTTCCGTATTGGGAAGAAGTAAGCGCTATGCCCGCACTTGTGGATACGGACTTCTAAGTAACTTTATTTAAGTGCACTACTACAAATTTCATTATTTTTATGGTTGGATATAGAGGTAGCTGCTAACGGTGAATAGAAAACCTTACATAGGCCAAACTTGCTATCAGCAGAGCGTCTGTGCGAAGTCCCGTTTATAACGCTCATAGCTACGAGATTGAGTCTAAACACCGGCCATACAAACTATGTATTACAATTTATGTTGGTAGTTCCTGTTAGACTGCTATATTACCTAACTGTAAATAAAAATAAAAGAAATAAAAGGTAAAGTTTTTTTAGAAAGTCGACTCCAAACTTGCTAGCTTTACCAAATATTTGTTCTGCAGTCAGATGTTGCGCATTATATATTTAGAGCTGAAACATTAAAATTATATTCAAAGAAAGAGCTTAATTGGAGCTTTAAGGGGATGTAAAGATATACAACTATGTTGATTAGGTTATACAGCACAGCTTGCTGAACTTCGTGAAATATCGTCGCAGAGAGGCGGTTTAACAATTAAAACAAAAAAATATTAAGAATCTTATGACCTAGACGCTTAATTGGCATAACAAAAGCATATGTAGAGAGTGTTCCCAAAAGTTTATATTGACGTGGCATAAAAAGTAGGGAAAAGGAATGGAGTGAAATATGGCACCCCGGATAACCTGGAAACACGTCAGTTTCCACCTTGGCCGCTTCAGCGGTCTTTAACTTAAAACAAAACAAAAAAATCGACAAACTCGCCATTTGCGTCGTCTTGTTATTACAGGAATTGCCTGAGTACATTTTGTTTTTTCGCAAAAAATAAAAAAAGTTTGATTTAAAATTTGTGTTTGAGTTGAGATGAAGTCACTCATATACAGGGCTGTTTCTTTTCAATTGTAACAGATTTGTTTTAAAAGAAGCCGTGAAAGCTACACTTATATGGTTTTTCCAGGTGAGTTACACGGCCAGGGGGACATTGTATAGGGGTCTAATCGTAATGATCAGTCGGTTGAATAATTAAAATTTGTTACAATAACTTTTTAATTAGGTAATATAGATATGTGGTTTCAATAAGAAACTTGCGAAGCATCATCGAAAACCGGTAAATCAACTATTCTTAGGAAGATATCTGACAGGAGCAACATTTTGCGGCGTTCTAAAAAAGCGCTCGATTTGGACGCGTTTCTAGGTTTCGGTTCCCTATCGGAGCGAATCTTTGAGGCCGCGGTCCTGCTTCCCGATGGTCGTGGCGCGAAGCCACTCCGTCGTCTCCATTGCAGGATGGAGAGAAGTATGGCGCACGTGTGATGTGCGTCTCAGCCACTGGGGAGCAGGACCGCGGGTACGGAGACGCGCTCCGATAAGAAACCGAAACCTAGAAACGCGTCCAAATGAAGCGTTTTCACGCAACGCCCTAAACTGGTGCCCCTGATTTATATCCTTCTAAAAAGATTTGATTTAGTGCTATTTGATGACGCTCAGCATGTTTCTAATTTAAAACATATGTTTATTTCCACTAGTTGAAATTTAATTAACATGTTTGAAGTAATTTGCCCACTGATCGTTACGATCAGCCCCTCATACTATAGCACCCTGGCTTTGTAACTCACCTGCCGAAACCGCATAAGTGTAGCTTTCACGACTCTCTTTAAACTAATAAGTAACAATTAAAAGAAACACCATATATATATATATATATATAATATATATGTACATACACATATATATATACATATCTCACCACACTTCACACACTACAAACAAAAAACAAAACGGAGAGCTTTACGAGGGTGAAACCAACTGTATGTTGTTAGGAAGCGATTTCGGAAAGTGAGATTTTTAGTGGCCTAGTTATTTACTTATTGCAGACTAGTTAGCTAACATTTTAATTATTCGTATAAAAGCGGAGGTGTAAAATTGAAAGTTGTAGAGCGCATTCAGAAGCACCCAATTAAGGTGTTTCCTTTATGATACGTTTTGCTCGCTTCTGTTTATTTAAACACGCAGTGAGTGCTGATATATGGCAGCTTGGTCACCAGTCTCCATGGTGTGCTGCACCAGAGGTGTGCATCCAAGTTAGTCGGCTGCAGTTGCGATACATTGTCGAACTTCCACGAGGAAGGCCTGTATGGTATTCTCTTGTTCCTCCGTCAATTTGCTCCCAAAATGAACTCATACCATGTTAGGTCGGAGGCGTTAAAATCCTCGCAGTTTGAAGTCTGTGATGCAGGTGATGTGCGAGTGACAGTAAGTGTGGACACAACCTCTCTCCGATTTAGAGGAAAGGTCGTTGTCTGCAAGGTTTAAAATTGGAACCTTTGCATTACCCTCCTTGCACGACACAAGACTACGTGGCATTGCTAGCTCTCTGCCTGAACTCGAATAAAGAGAAGCTTTTATTATGACGTCGCCATTGTACTTAGTGTCATGGATAACTGTCAGTACCCACACCGCTGACAATATCGGCACGGCAACATCAGCTTTAAAGGTAACATATCCACTGACTGGTTGACAACCATTTGACAAGGTTAACAAGGAGTGGATGAACACCCGGTCGAATTTAGCAATTGCCCGTACGGTTTTCGCAGCTTCCTTTCCCATATGTTCTAACCATGAGCATATCACGCTGAATAGCATAAGGAAACGCCAAAACACAGAAGTACGATTTATACGTACTTCAGGTTCGTTGTTGCATTTCATTGGTGATGTCATTGTCGACATATGGCGCGGCTTTGTTAGGGATATAACCGGCGAAACAGCACAACTATGTTCATCCCGGCACAACGAGAGAGACAATACCGACAGAAGAGCACCAGTCACAACTGAGGATCAGAGGCCATTGTAGGTTCCGAACGACGACAAATGAAAGAGTGACAATCGTTCCCATGGTTTCCACAGCCAGATCAGTTTGTCCCTTTTGTAAAATGATTGACCTGTTGGCAGAAAACAGGCAGATGGCGCCATGAGAGATCTTGAGAGCCGTACGAGAGTTTAGCAAGTTGGTGTCGATAACACTCACGCCCGCACCGGTATCCACGACGGCAGTAATGTTTCGTCCTACTCGCTTGAAGCTGAACGCCCAGTTGTGGTGTCATCGAACAGTCTGATTGTGTCGACAAAAGGGGACTCGCTGAACTACGCGGGATCCTGCCCCTTCGGCCCCACTTGGTAGTTTTCCTTCAGGTGATGTGTGAACAGAGGGCACGTTCGGTCAAGGTGTCCCACGTAATTACAACTGAAGCACCGACGTTGAGGTTTTACGGATGTGGGCTCCCTAAACCCCAGGGAACTATGTCTCCAGCGTCGGAAAGTTGTGCAGACTTGATTTTCCGGTTGGCGGCGTCCACTGCAAGTGCATGGCCCTATGCAGATCAAATCATGCATGGACGATGCAAGTCGTACAAAACGCTGGATTTCAGCATCCTTAATCGCATCAATAAACGCCGTCGTTTACAGGTGGTCTAGCACTGTTTTAAGACACGAAATAAAAGCTTTCCTTGCCAAACGCTCGACTATCATCGGCTAGCTCCTGGGCCGTGTTTGATCCTTGGCGATGATGTTTCACTGTCAACAGATGATATTGTTGGAGATTCGCGTCCCCAAAGCGCGCCTCCAGTGCTGAATTCAGTACCTCATGTGATGATTCACTCGTTTCCGATGGACTTCTAGAAAATCAGCAGCTACTCTTCCCAGCTGGTTTACCAGAGCGCGAGATTTTGTAATGCCGTCCCAGTCGTTATGTGCGGCCACGGTTGCGAACTGCACCAGGAACGCGCGCCACGCTCCACATCCATCGAAAGTGGGTAGCTTGAGCCGCTGTATTTGAGACACTTCCGGAACAAGCGGCCTCTGGTTCCCAAGAGAAACTTGGAAGGATAGGACGTTACCTCCGTTGTTGCTAGACCCTTTTCTCAAGGCCTCAAGGGAAGCATGCAGCTCAAGGTGTCGCAACTTGGACTCCATCGATTGAAGAGTATTATCCAATCGTTTACTCACGGTGGTGACTCGCTGCTCCATTGCGGTCTCTACTTAAGTAAGACGGCTAGCCAGGCGACCATTGAAGGCTTCCAGCAGGTTGGCGGAACCAGCTGCATTGCTTTTAGCTAGTCGATGGTACAACCCACCTCTGATAGCTGTCAATGCAGAAACCGTTGTAGCTCTCTATAGCCTCTGCGGCAGCCGCTAAAGATAGGGTATTCACAGGCGATGATCCCACCGCTGCCACCAAATGTTGGAGTTAACACAGGTCGTCCTATTTTAGTCCTCTTATTACAAGCATTCCTCAGTCCATTCTAGTTTCTTAGAGACCAAGAACAAAGTTACCAAGAGATGGCAGCACACAACAACCAGCGCCGACCAGCACCCGTTCACAGTGGCGCGAGAGAAAAGATAGATACGAGCACGGACAACTTGAGACATGTGCGCAAGCCACTCGTCGTTCGAACAGCTCCATGGTTCAATCAGTCACCTAGTGATCGATTCATATTGTTAATAAAGGGCAACTCCGGTCGGAAACGACACCAAAATAAATGACTGGTATCACTTTAGTGGCACACAATATGAGCACAGCCGAAGTATTAAGTCAAAGTGAATCCGCGTATTCTACTGAAATCGATTCTAAATTTGCGACCAGCTGCCCTTATCGGGCGGCAAGCGGGTGAGGTTTTAGTCAAGGAACGCTGGCGCAGCACCCTTGTGACGTCACGTCCCGGCTGGATGGATGGATGGATGGATGTTAATGGCTATACCCTTTGTAATGGGCGGCAGCTTGCGCCACCAAGCTTAAGTCTAAAAAAAACATATTATTCTTCCCGCCCTTCTAAGCCGATTTTCTCCCCCTAACTATCCCCAGGAAGTGTGGGATATCACAAGAATTACCTTTGGGGGATCAGGCGAAAAAGCTAAAAACACCACCTCCCGACTCTATCCCCCGGCGAGGGAGTTGCCAATTTTCCTTTAGTTGAACCTTGTTGGCATGACCCCATTACCGGCCTCACTAGGGGACAGTGTTCAGACTTTGGGCCGGAGCCATATGTGAGAGGGCGAGCCAATTTCCCTCTGTTCCCACTGTCCCCAGCTGCGCTAGTTAGTTGTGCACCATTAAATTTTTCCTAGACAATTTCCACCAATCTTTTAATCGCCTCTTTCTGACTGTAATCCTTTCCTCTTCCGTCCTTCTATCGTCGCCAGAAAACCCCAGAGCCCTGGCCAAATCTGTTACCCCTTCAGGAATGGCAGGGCGAAGCCCAGTGCACTTCAAAACCAAGTGTTCTAGTGTCTCGCTCTCACTATGGCATGGATAACATAATGTGTTTGTCTCCTAAAATTCATCCCTACACGTCCTCGTCCTCAAAACTACCGTTCTCACCTCATGCAGTAAAGAACTTCCCAGTGAATTGCCACACGCCATTGCCTTTCTTATGTTCTGTTTTTTGACCTGTACATTGCTATAAATGAATTCTCCTGCATTCTTACCTCCAACATTTTTCTTTTTGTCTCTTTTCAATTCCTTTTCCACTGAAGTCGTCTGCTCAGCCCCGCCAGTAGTGTGTAGGTATATAAATGTAAGCTTTCAGGTTCAGTTTGTCTATTTTGTGTTTAAACTTTTCTTGGATAAATACTTGAATACCTTCCGTGCCCGCCGCGTATTTTCCTATTTGGTCAACCTTGGTTCATATTTCTACTTACTAATTGCCTCACTGCTCTCAAAAGATGATCAACCCCTGTCCATCTGTACTCCCTCATTTGGTTTCTTTTCATGACCTCCCCATTGCCAATATGCGTACGCTTTTTCTCGAATTTGTAATCCTTTTTTAACTCTTATTAAAAATTCGAACACCAACCAAGCCCTTCTATAGGGACCCTACGCTTCAAGACCAATTCGCCCTCTTCAGGGGCGACTACGGCTATGGCCGTTGAGGAGCAGTGTCTTTTTCTTCTTCTTCTACGGCGGGTGTCTGGTTTTCTTCTTTACGGCTGTGCCTTTTCAATAAAGTGACGAAGCCCGTTCACATAGGCGGATGGTAGAGCTCCGAGAGTCCTATTAATGTTCTGTGGCGTTGTTTGAATATGCCATGATTCGAGGAACAGTCTTTTCCGAGGATTTGTCTCAACGTCAAGTATGCATGCGTTGTCAAAGTCGATAGGATGGTCCATGACGTCGCAGTGCTCGGCGACCGCGCTACGCTCGTGATCAAACTTGCGCACGTCGTTTTTATGCTGACGGATTCTCTCTTTATAGTTCTTTGTTTCGCCGATGTATGTGGCCGCGCAAACCCCGCAAGGAATCTTGTATATAACGCCTTGGGCTCTTTCTTTACCAGGGCGATCTTTTGGGCGTGGCATGAGTCGTCCAAGGGTAGACACAGGTGTGTGCGCTAGTTGTATACCCTCTTTAGCAAGCACACGTGCCAGTGCCTCGCTTGTTCCGTTGATGTAGGGAACGCTGATGCGCGAGGTGGGGCGGGAATTCGCACTTGACTGTTGCTGCACGTGTCGTTGGTTTCGGCCTACACGGCGAGCAACGCGATGAATGAAGCTGCTCGTGTAGCCGTTTTTTTAAGGTCGGCAATGACAGTTTGTTCCTCCTTTCTTTTGTCCTCTTCTGATGAGCAGATGGTCTTTGCCCTGGTTAACAGTGTCCTGACCACCGACGCCTTGTGGTTGGCTGGGTGGCTGGATTCAAACTGGAGGTAGCGTCCAGTGTGCGTCGGTTTTCTGTATACAGAGAATTTTAGCTCTTCCTTTTGCCGTTTTAATAGCACGTCCAGGAAAGGTAAGGTGCCGTCCTTTTCGCGCTCCACAGTGAACTGGATGGCCGGCTCGATGGTGTTGAGATGCGCCAGGAATTTGTCCACTTCAGACTTTTTAAGGACACAGAAGCAGTCATCTACGTACCGCAAGAAAATCTTGGGTGGTGTCGATAATGACTGCAGTGCCTTCTGTTCAATAGCTTCCATGCAGAGGTTTGCCGTGGTGACGGAGATGGAAGCACCCATCGCGGTTCCACTGGTCTGCTTGAAGAACTCCCCTTGAAGCTGAAATATGTACTGTCGAGGCAGAGCTCAAGGAGGCGGCACAGTTCGTCCACGCTGAGGTTCGTTCTGTCGCTGAGGTTTTTGTCTTTTTCTAAAGCGTTCCTAGCTGTGGCGACTGCCAGGGGAACAGGAACACTTGTAAAGAGCGAGATGACGTCGAACGATACCATGGTATCCTCAGCGCTCAACTTTAATTGCGCAACCTTCTCTACGAAATCACTGGAATTGCGCACATAGGTCGTCGTATTTCCCACAAGAGGAGAAAGGGTGCGATGAAGATAGTTGGAAAGAGCACGAAGTGGCGAGGTGGTAAAATCTACAATAGGGCGAAGAGGAACGCTAGGCTTGTGAATCTTGGGAGACCATACAAGCCTGGAGCAGATCCATTGGCGAAGAGGAACGCTAGGCTTGTGAAGCTTGGAGACTACAGCCTGGAGCAGAATGGATCTGCTCCAGGCTTGTATGGTCTCCCAAAGATTCACAAGCCTAGCGTTCCTCTTCGCCCTATTGTAGATTTTACCACCTCGCCACTTCGTGCTCTTTCCAACTATCTTCATCGCACCCTTTCTCCTCTTGTGGGAAATACGACGACCTATGTGCGCAATTCCAGTGATTTCGTAGAGAAGGTAGCGCAATTAAAGTTGAACGCTGAGGATACAATGGTATCGTTCGACGTCATCTCGCTCTTTACAAGTGTTCCGGTTCCCCTGGCAGTCGCCACAGCTAGGAACGCTTTAGAAAAAGACAAAAACCTCAGCGACAGAACGAACCTCAGCGTGGACGAACTGTGCCGCCTCCTTGAGCTCTGCCTCGACAGTACATATTTCAGCTTCAAGGGGAGTTCTTCAAGCAGACCAGTGGAACCGCGATGGGTGCTTCCATCTCCGTCACCACGGCAAACCTCTGCATGGAAGCTATTGAACAGAAGGCACTGCAGTCATTATCGACACCACCCAAGATTTTCTTGCGGTACGTAGATGACTGCTTCTGTGTCCTTAAAAAGTCTGAAGTGGACAAATTCCTGGCGCATCTCAACACCATCGAGCCGGCCATCCAGTTCACTGTGGAGCGCGAAAAGGACGGCACCTTACCTTTCCTGGACGTGCTAGTAAAACGGCAAAAGGAAGAGCTAAAATTCTCTGTATACAGAAAACCGACGCACACTGGACGCTACCTCCAGTTTGAATCCAGCCACCCAGCCAACCACAAGGCGTCGGTGGTCAGGACACTGTTAACCAGGGCAAAGACCATCTGCTCATCAGAAGAGGACAAAAGAAAGGAGGAACAAACTGTCATTGCCGACCTTAAAAAAACGGCTACACGAGCAGCTTCATTCATCGCGTTGCTCGCCGTGTAGGCCGAAACCAACGACACGTGCAGCAACAGTCAAGTGCGAATTCCCGCCCCACCTCGCGCATCAGCGTTCCCTACATCAACGGAACAAGCGAGGCACTGGCACGTGTGCTTGCTAAAGAGGGTATACAACTAGCGCACACACCTGTGTCTACCCTTGGACGACTCATGCCACGCCCAAAAGATCGCCCTGGTAAAGAAAGAGCCCAAGGCGTTATATACAAGATTCCTTGCGGGGTTTGCGCGGCCACATACATCGGCGAAACAAAGAACTATAAAGAGAGAATCCGTCAGCATAAAAACGACGTGCGCAAGTTTGATCACGAGCGTAGCGCGGTCGCCGAGCACTGCGACGTCATGGACCATCCTATCGACTTTGACAACGCATGCATACTTGACGTTGAGACAAATCCTCGGAAAAGACTGTTCCTCGAATCATGGCATATTCAAACAACGCCACAGAACATTAATAGGACTCTCGGAGCTTTACCATCCGCCTATGTGAACGGGCTTCGTCACTTTATTGAAAAGGCACAGCCGTAAAAGAAGAAAACCAGACACCCGCCGTAGAAGAAGAAGAAAAAGACACTGCTCCTCAACGGCCATAGCCGTAGTCGCCCCTGAAGAAGAGGCCGAATTGGTCTTGAAACGTAGGGTCCCTATAGAAGGGCTTGGTTGGTGTTCGAATTTTTTAATAATTAATTACTCCCAACCAGACAGATCTCTGTCAAATGTTTACTTGTAAATTTTTTAACTCCTGTTTTCGTTCACACCAATCCATTGTCAGAAAGACAGTTCTGGTACCATCTCTCCTTTCTATATATCTCTGACCTCTTATAATCTATTATAGTTTCATAGTGCCTTGAGCTTCATGATATATTGAGTTCTTTTTCCTTTCTAATTATATTCTAACCATATTCTAAAATATTTCCTTCTCTCATTGAGCCAAACTCACAAAATATATGTATTTTACTACATGATCTATTACAATGTCTTGTTTCCTCAGCAGTTTCCTATTTTCGTCGTTAAACACCATTACTCCAGACTTGACACTACTAAAACTCCTGCCCAAGGTGTCCCCTTCCTTTACAGATATTCCAGCTAGATCCTGTAATGTATATCGGTGATCCGCCATAAGTAATATTTCGTCCGCATACATTAGTACTGGTACTACCTGTAATACATTTCTCCCTCCTTTATATGTCTCATATTAAAACCTGAAATCCATCACTCTAATTTATTTTCCATTTCACTGAAATACATCATGAACAGTAAAGGTAACAGTGTACAGTCCTCCCTAAGCCCTCTTTTTATTGATGCGGGTTGTGTAGATTCTGCTTGCCACTGTTAAAATTACCTTATTGTTTGTGTACTCCTGCTGGACGAACCTAATCAAATCTGCATCTAAGTTATACTTCTTGGCTGACCCGACAGTTTTTCCTGGCTGACATTATTATACGCTCTCTTGGTGTACAAATAAGCGAACCATACCTGATACACTGATGTCCAAATAAGTGAACCATACCTGATACACTGATGTCCACATAAGTGAACCATACCTAACACACTGATCACCATCACCAGCCTTACGGCTGGTGATCACTGTTGCTATCTCTCTAGTAGATAGTTTCGGTTTTGCCATAGACGACTGAAACCAAATTTTGAGCGGTAATATTTATAAAACTACACACAGTATACAAAAATAATTATACCTGGTAATCCAGGGGCTGCTTTAGCTGTAAACAGTCCTAATCCCAAATTAAAAGCATATTGACCGGAGTTGCCGTTTAAATATATATTCATTGTAGCAGAGACGTTAATGTGTTTCACATGCTACAATTTGTTTTTGTCTTTTTATTTATTTAACAAATCCAGAACGCGGCCCCTTTGACGGTAATTTACCAGGCCTATATGCCCTGCTATAAATGTTATTACATTAGTCCTAGATAAATTTAGAACTTAGGCAAATACATAATCAACTTGAACAATGTGTTTAAAATCAAATAACGTTAGCTTTGCAAAAAATGCATTCGAATACCGGACGAAACTCTAAAAACGCAAATTTCAACGTAAAGCTTTAAGAAAAAAAACATCTTTAAATGGTTTTTTTAGAGTCCAGCTTTTAGGCACCCGTTTTCGGCTTGAGCGGCGTCGCCATCGCCGTCGGCGTAACCGCGCGGTGCATTATGACTAATGTGCCACATTTCAACGCGCGGTATTCGTGACGTCAAGTGACGTCACGAGGGTCACGAGTGACGTCACGAGGGTCCTGCTATTGCATTGTGGGAAACGTCCGATGCAACGCGCAGGGGAGGAGGAGGAGGAGGGGAGTAGGAGGAGGAGGAGATGAGAAGGGAGGAGGGACAGGGACGAGGGAAAAGAGGAGAGGGTACGTATCATATGAGGAGCAGGGGCACACCCTCCCATCAGTACCTGCCCCCTCCTTCTCCTCAAGAGCTGCGCTCTAATTCGCCGTTTCAGGAAGTTCTAAAGGTCATTCATTTTTTTATTCTGTATGAAGAGTTACTGTATAATCTGCAAATCCAATAAAAGGCTGATGTAATATATGGTTTGGTCATATCGAATCGTACATTTAAAAATACGAAATGATTCAAAGTCTATTTTAGGAAGCAAACCCTGGTCGTCATCGTTTGTATGCTTATTAATTAACAAACTCATGGCAAATTGCTCATAGAGAAACCCGTCTAACCGTAATATAGGTCAAACAGCGCAGAACGACAAAGACTAGAAGGAAGGATCAAACAAGACTGGACAGGCGCTGACACGCAACTAAAGGTTTTACTACTGAAAACGCCACCCTCTAAATGAGAGTGGCGGGGTTACCCACATTAGGGTTCGCCTGCCGGCCCTCTGCAACGACTGTGAGAAACATTTATTTGTTAAGGCCGGTGAAGCCGCGCGATTGGCGCGTGTGCCGAAGTCGGGGTAATTGCAATGAGCTGAGTCGGACACATTGTTTTGAACAAAGTGCACAAAGATGTACTTGGAAAACAATATCCAGGATTGGAGCATAAGCAACAATTGCAAAACAACAAAGCCAAGGGTCCAACGGGGCACACGATAATTAGCAAATTCTAATAGACGGCGCGCTACAACATTGCTAAGGTTCTGAACAGAACATTGGATAGTGCAATAAAACAAGGAAAACAACGGAAGGGAGAACAAAGAGAATGAAACGTCAAGTGCGAAAAGTTCGGAGGACAGGCCTCACTCAAAGTGGAATCGAAGGGGCGGCGTCTCGCTCTCAATGGTGGTAGTCCAGCACGAGGACGACGGCTGCGACGATTGAAGAAGCCTCATGTATGGCGTCGCCTGGTCGCCGTTTTCCGCGGATCACCCTGCAACCACCAACGTCATGTTCACCTTCCAAACCAAAATCTCAGTCCGCCCGCACACCCTGCGAAAACTGTCCCTCTTTCCTGCGTCGCATTCCCGTCTCGCCGGCGCCGAAGGAGCTTCATTTCCCGGGGTGCCCGAGGGAAGAGAAAACCGGGATTAGTCTGCCCGTGAGACGTGCTCAGTCCCCAACTCGTATTTGCTATAGCCTCGCCTCGCGTCGGCTTCCAGTGAAGCACAGAAAACGATATTGGCTGCCGGCTAAACTTCCAGCAAAGCGGGACGTCTGCTAAACGAGAGTGGCTGCCGGTCAATCTTTCAGAAAAATCTGGTAACCAAACGTTGCTGCCGGTAAAACTTCCAGCAAAAACTGGTCGACTACGCTGGTTGCGGGTGAAAACGGGTGAAAATTCACCCACTTTCAACGAATGTCGCTGGAATTTTTGCCGAATTTTTTTCAAGGGTCAGCAGTGGACGTTGCTCTACTTTAAAAATTCTTAGTAGAAAACGAATATTTTTAGAAACGTTTAAAAGTGGCTTCGTTTATTACGGCAATAAGGCTAAATATACTATACAGCTTTTGAGGCAAATTAAAATACCAACACCGACAAGAGTGTTTTATTTCCAGGGAAACCACTTTATGATCATAGAAAGTAACAAAACGTTAATCTGCGTTTATAATCACCCACCAAGACTGCGAAATTCATAAATTATAACTGTTTCTCTCACTACCACGCAACACTAATCCTAGGGTTGTAAGAAAAAAAAATTCTTGCTTGCTGGCTTTGATTAAGGTGCCGATTCCACGCTACTGAATTTCAACAGATTTTTTGTAAACTAAATTATTTTTGTTATATTTTTTTTCTGGTGCTAGGCGCTTACATACTCCAGGACAGCTATCCTTGGAATTTTTGAAGTAATGAAGAGTCCGCGTGCCCTAATTGGGTGAGCGCTGTCAATGAGCAAGCGCAAGTGCGCACAAAGCTTTTACTGCAAAGCCACAGGAATTTTTCCCGGATGTAGTGAAGATTCTTTTTGAAATGTGCTGTTTTGAAAATGTGAACAACCTCTCCAATCATACCTCCAGTGAGATTTTATATAATACGTGCCACAAAACTTTATGTGTCACTGAGATATGATTTTCATATCGGTTTTCTACTTATGCATCTTTTTCCCCTTTTACTTTAGGAGGCAACTGAAGACGGTGTTCTTTTACATTCTCCTGTTCATCTTCCTCGGATCAATGTTGTTGGTGGTCTGGTTTACTCTCTTGGGTAAGCATAATGCAGTAAATATTAGCAACGACATCTATCTTCAGTCATATAACGCATGAGAAGCTGTATTTATAGAGCAACTCCGGTCAAAAGGGAAAAAAAGGTAGGTGACTGATATCGATTCACGAGGACTAAATACAAGCACTGCCAAAGTAATACACTAATGGAAATCCGCCATCCACTCTAGAACGAATATTAAAAATGCCACCGCCTTTTCAGTAAACAATCAGCGGGTTGGGTGTTTTTTAAACAACCTTGTGCTCTGAGGTCATCTTCGTTTGCATGGAGGTTTCTTGTTCGTACTGTCATTATTTTGCCATGTTTTTTCTTCTGCGTTTTCAGCCATCCTGCCGGATGATTTAGGTTTTTTAGGTTATGTTTTAGACACCGTAGTTTGTAGAGTGCTGTTCGGCGCAACAATTGCTTTGTTTGCATGTTTATACAGCCTTGATGTTGGTACGCCTCAACGGTCGACCGGTCTCTTAGCTGTAGATGAGAAATTTCGCTACTGCAGTACAACTGCTTACCTGCGTTTTTTCACGTGCATCACGCAGTAGTGATTGCACAAACACGTGTCAGAACAAAACTGACACAGGTCGAAACGAGGGGGCGGTGGGACAGGTATCGAACCCAGAAGGTTCTGCAGCGCAAGCTTTCGCCTTACTTCCCGAGCTGAGACGCGTGAGCTCCATTGGCCACCGATTTCCCGCTCTTCAACGATCGCGTACGAAGACTATTGACTCCGTGCTTCCTCAAGCGCACCCAGGTACCAAAAGGGGGCATTTACTAGTGGCCAAAGTTTAATCCATTTCTTCTCGGCGCGCACTTACCATTAACTTTCACAGCGCTTCTGCAACGTGCATTGCGCACCACCAAGTTTTTAGTTATTTTCAGACTAGTGGGGGCTAGTTCCGAGCCTGTGTTTATCATGGCATACTTACGTTTTGGCTGGCAACCTTACAAATATGTATTGATATTCACTATACATGTTTGATATCTGTATAGCAAAATAGTAAGACAGCTGTAGAATCTTACCTGTCTCATGAGAACGGCTCACGCCGATAGGACAGTCATACGTTTTGCGGTAAAGCAATAAAAACATTTCGGCTCACGATAGCCATGCAACAGATCACAAGGGTTGCCATCATACCCGAACTAGTAGTTCCGGCTTTGCCGTAGACCTCCCCTCCTACCCCTCCCTCCCCCCCCCCCAAAAAAAAAAAATAGAAAATCTTGAGATAGGATATTTACAGAACTACACACAGTAATCGAAAAAAAAAACGGACACCACGTAATTCAGGGGCACTTCCTTCACTAAAAACCGCAGTCAGACTAATATCGAGAAAAAATACCGGAATTACCCTTCAGTCGTTGAATTTTGTTAAAAATAATTTAAACTTATGTCTAAAGGAGTAACGAAGAACCATATTGTTTCTTGATCTCTCCACTAATTATAGCGAATACACAGAATGAGTGTCTAGCTGACGTGATGCCAGTTTATCTGCTAAATTTATCAGCGAAACTAAATTCTTCTATAAGTCGTGACGTCAATTTTTTCACTAAATTTCGCGAGAACACATACGGATGGACGAATTTCTGGGATTAGGATTAAGAGGCATATCAAGCTTTAAAGGTTCCTCGCAGCAATATTGCTCTTTAATAAGAGGTAGTCAATTCTGCTTCTTAAGAAGGTATAATATTTGAAGACGGAACAGGAAAACATGGCGTGCCATGATTCGGCCATTGCACACGCTCTTCTAGCTGAATGTTACTGGCTATCAGGGTTGTAAAAGTTACTTCAAAAATGTACCTAAGATACAGTTACAGTGGGGCGGGGGGGCGGACCGCCCCGGGTGCAACGCTCGGGGGTGTAGCGGCGGGCTCGCAGGCGGGGGGAGTCGTGGCGGGTTACGCAGGCAGGCGGAGGTGGGGGGGGGGGGGGGGTGTCGGCGGGCTCACGTGAGGCGGGGGGGGGGGGTG
>JAZHYW010017730.1:0-78523 GCA_037355805.1 Ixodes ricinus | reverse complement strand
CTTGTAGTGGGTATCACGTGACTCTCTGGAGCGGCGCACCGACTCTAAGGGGCTCAAAGTCACGTGATGTGCTCACAGTGCTGGACTGGCTGGGATAGCTGGTAGCATCCGCTGGGGTCGATCGTAAGACAAAACGGAGTATAGAAAATACAAAAAAAAAAAAGACAAGGCGATGTGAACAGTGACCATGATTTATGAGTTTCAGTATCGGAGCTGTGCCGTAGAATGCTCTATCCGCATTGAAGGGTCCGAACCAATTACACTGGCGGAGATCTGTCAGCGATTAATCTGTAAGCGGGAACTGGTCGATGCCAACTGACAGTGTTTGTGAAATCGAGAGAATTCTTTGCGGGTGAAAGAACTTTTCGATTTGGCTGGCACCTAACAATGGAAGAAACAGAGCGGACAATATTAGCGGATGGGGCCGGAGAAGGGAAGGGGTCCGCGGAGAAAGGACGACCCAGTCGCCAAACCTTTGTTTACTTACTCCACACCAATTAATAAAGTTTTGTCGCTCTCGGTCATAACTTTCGCTGACACTGGCAGACGCTCGCGGCTGTACACGGACATCCCCGAATGCCGTTCGGGAAGAGACAAGGCGAGACGCAAAGAGAGCTTAGCGTAAAATGAACAAAGCAGCTGCGATTGAAGGCTAACCGGGGCAACTCGGGCGTTCTGAGATGACTCGACCGGATGTATTGGGGTGCACGATTCCGGCCGAGGACAAGTTTGCCTGACGGCCTCTTCAACATAGTCGATTTGCCTTAATTCGCAGCGATTTTTCCGTGATGTCCAAAACGTCTGATCTCGTCTTGACGCACTTCCTCTGTATTTCGTTTATGTTGATTTTCGGAACAATGCGCGTAAACCTGCATACGTTTTTTTCTTTTTACGCGCTTTGATTGCGAGATGGAGGAGACGATCAGGAAATGGCAAAAGTGACCGCGATGTATCTAATAACTTGCGGCAAATAAAGTACTACTTTATCTTTACGGTGTTCACATTAATGTGGTACATCTGAAAAGTAACGCATATGTCTGCGATTTGTTTTTCTTAAATTGTTTTTATAAATGGACGTGTTAGACGGTTTCCAAGCTCGAAATGCAAGTCACTTTGTTAACATTACTGAGTTCTACATTTTCTAATTCTAACGTTCAAGCAAAGAAATATGTGTTTTCTTGGGCTGGCGGGTGTGCCTCAATAATAATGTTGTTATTTTCTACACTGCTGAATTGCCGATGAAGTGACTCGGTTCTGGCGATAGTCCCTTATTAGATTGGCTTTGATGGCTCGCAGTGTAGTCTGCGATCTAACATAAAATAAAGCTACGGTGCCTCGAACGCGTCTCCGACTGATGTGTAAAGAGTTCTATCCCGCTTATTGATCGAAATTGGTTCCGAAGTGCCCAGCAAGCAACGTGACGAAAGCCGGCGTGTCATATTGTCGATGTCACAATCCTGGGGTTTGGTGCTAGACGTCCTGGCCAAACGTACGAGCGAACGCGAGTATCGCTGTTGTCGCGGAGTACCTGAAGCGCTGGAGGAATTTTATAAACAAGTACCGCCAAGCTGGTGCATGCTGGGATGCTCTGGAGCCAAAAATGGCGGAGCGTCGCAGGCAATCTAGTTTGGCGCGGCGGCGCGGCGCCGGCATCTACAGTGGACCAATAGAAACGTGCTCGCAAACGACGGCACGTCACCGGCAGCCACGACAGACCAATAGGAGCGTGCGCGTCTGGATGTGCGATGCGCCGCGAGCCAAAAATGGCGACGCTTCACATGCATGAGCGCCCGCGGCACGATCAAACTTGGCAGTACCTGGATCAGTCAGGATATCCAGCGCTTTAGGAGTAGCAACTCTTGGGCCGGTTTGCTCATCTCGCGGCCGCGGTTGCTGCCAAGAGGGACTTTTTTGCCACGTGACCAGTTCCATGGGGTCATGGAAGGATCTAGCGTCCCTGCCTAATGGCAGAGAAATCCGTGTCGCATCGAGCACAAAAAGTTCAACTTTCGCTCGCAGAAACTGACCACACAGGCTGTCAATTCGAGTTCGAAAAACCGCCTCCTTATACTTCCGGGTCGACCGGTAGAGTTACGGTCAAGGAACGTGAATATGTGCCAGAATAGAAGAAACATCACGCGAGATAATAGCGGTGGCATTATATTTATATATCTGGGCCAGCAACGCGGCTCGCACACTCTGTTGTAGTCCAAACGTAATAGAAGCGGAACCTGTAGCGGTGTAAAATTTCCAGGTTCAAATCGCGTTACAAATATTTTCTCTATAAATCTGTATTTTCCGCGTGTTCTCCTACTTTTTAACTGTGATACTTTTTTACAAAGTCGTTCTTGCTATGTCTGAGTGTTTGTTTCTTGCTCAACGTCTCTTTTATAGGGTAGCTTCGCTAAATGCAGCGAATGTATTTTAGCGTCCCAAAATGTCTGGCTACGCTATCTGTTGCGTGTTTTCGCCACTTTCACTTTTGCAGCGCCAGCATTTCTTATGAACCGTTTCTTGACCGATCGCTAAACCGTTCCACCGCCATACCCACTGACCGACTGACGGACTGACTACGACTGATCTGCGGGCTTAACAACACTCTCCGTGTGTGTGCCAACCTAGGAGACTTGTCGTCTAAGCCGAGACGCCTTGCGCTCGGCGAGAACGCATGCATCGGCAGTATCGCATTCTGATTCTAGGCAGGGAGCGCGTGCCCCTAGGCCGCATTATTCCTCTCGACGTGTTCGATGAGTTCGAGCTGCAGCAGCGATTCCGTTTCGGGTGCGACAGCATCATGTATCTGGTCAAGAGTACTTCGGCCAGACCTGGAAGCAACGACGCGCCGCAGTCAAGACGTTTCTACGGAGCTGCAGGTGATTGTCGCGCTTCAGATCTTCGCCACCGGTAACTTTCTCATCACGGTGCCAGCCGTGATGAGATTAGTGGTGTGCGTATTCGCACGCCACTAATTTTTTGTGATGTGCGTGTCCGCACACCACTAATTGTTTTCAGCTGCCCTTCCGAAACTCATTAACACTTGACTTCGCAAATTAGCGGTTCAAGTAAAGAGCACGGATTGTCAAATAACGCGGGAAGCACGTGCTTGTAACAGTTAACGTGCTCAACATTTTTTGTTGAACTCTGAAAAAAGATATAAAAAGAGTAACCACTAGAAGCAAAACAATAACAAGAAAAGCAGTACGTTACTGGTGTTACCACTGATTTCACTGTGCTCAGCAGAGCGAACACTGTAAAGGGCTGCGGTTAGTGAGTGCGTTTACGTACGCTCAAAACGACGTCAGTAAACCATTCTTTCCTCCTCATAAAGCACGGCACTAAACTTGAGCGCTGCCTTCTGTCGAGGTGAACGAAGAACCCGAGGCGTCCGCTGGTTTGTCGACAAGCGAGGTTCCACGCTCCAAGCGGAAGACAAACGACGCGGAAGCCTTGCGCAACGCGACCGAGTTTGCCGCAGGTTAGAACGGCGGTCAGCCAGACCACTGGACACATTACGGCGGCACAGCAGGACAGACACTGGCCGAAGCCGGAGTCAAAGCCGCGATAAGGCGAATGAAGAGGGAAAACACGAAAACGAATCCAAACCAAGCCTTGTGGGACTGCGTAGGGCAGATACGTTTGCTGGCAGCCGTGGCATCCTTGAATGCCTTTCTCGTTGCAACCGGTGCGTTACTAGGGGATTGTTCGGGGGAGTTGGTCAGGAGAGGGATACAATTCATTCTATGGAGCTTAATTACATGTGGGTCGAGGCGGAAACAACGTACCTTCTACCTCGGCTCTGCGTTCGGGTTTCTTACGGGAGATTGCGCTGTGGCTGTGTTCGACAAAACAAAAGCCGGCGGAAGAGGAGGCTACTGCCGGAACACCTAACGGAAATACAACTGGGCTTAGGATGAAGCTCTGGAAAAGAACGTATGGTCCGTCATCGTCCGTGGCTTGGTAGTATTTCGTCGGGTGGAAAATGCTGCACCGGATAAAAGTAATTCATTTTGACCTGTCTTGTTCCCGTTGTAACTAACTATAAATAAAGTAAGTTAGTCGTTTGCCCCGATGTGGAGGTCCACACTACCGTTTCTTTCCTTTTAGCAACACAAACAAACAATCACGTAAATGTAGAGTGTAATGATATGACGAATTTAAAGTTTGATTGTTTCCTTAACCTTTTCAAACAAGGTCACGACTACATTTTAAATGTTTCGATTGAATTCGACGGTCTAGGAACTCACTCACAACACTGGATTGCCCACATTAATGATCAATGACACTGAGCGAAGATGTGTGCGTAGTTGCAACATCGACTGTCCGCAGTAATTGAGTATACTTTTGTACATTTTTTCACACAATATATTTTCGAATTTTCGTAAGAACTCATATGATTTACGTGACATGTTTTAAACAAGGAACTCCAAGCAAAGCGTATGGGACTATCCATGGTGTTTCTAGCTTAAAAACAACCTTACAATTATTTACTCTTAGGATGGTTCGAAGTACGCGTCGCACACTTTGCACATCGAAGTGATTTAATAAAACTATTCTATGCTGATTATATACATTGTGTTTATTTCATTACCGTCGCGTTTACTTAAGCAAATACATCAATTTAACATTAGCTTACTTGAGAAACATTATATTTTGTATACCTTCATAGATGACATAATGTTTCGAGGACGGTAAACTGCGTAACGCAGTACTCTTGATCACAACCTCGACTCTGTTCTACCTTGTTGAATTTTCCTTGCTGCTACCAACTTCCAAGAATGATACAGCACACTGGTTCAACACCAGTCACTCACTGACCGTCATCGTTACACGCCACCTAGAAAGCCGCCACGACATTACTTTTGCGTTAGCCTTTTATCAAAGAAATTCACTTTGCATATTAAAAAAAAAAATCAATATGCTGTATTTAAAATCTTTATCGCGTAGAAAGTACTGCTTTTTGCGTTCTAAAACGCCATTTTCCTAACGTTTACCAACTGTTTCATCCAAAACTTTCAATTCATATACGAAATCACGTGATTCGTGACCAAACCATTTGTTTAGATATTTTTTCAGCGTAGTAATCCGTATAATTTTGAGACATGATTTTTCAAGATATAATGGCTAAGAACAACACATGAAATCAGAATTTAGCGTATTTAAAAACTTGTTTTCTTTAAGCAGTCTGACAAATATTATAAAAAATTATACAAAAAAGTGTTTCACATCATAGCTTCATAACCGACGAAAAAAGGCATATTTTCTTATTTCCTATAAAAAAAATTAGTTTACCAATTTGTACCCTCACGCATGGCATACCAAATGTTTCAGCGAAGAATATAAAAAAATCCATAAAAAAGGTTCTTTGGGAAAATATATTTTTAAGGGAACGAACTGCCAGCCCATGTCAGAATGTCAAGATATTGAATATATATATATATATATATATATATATATATATATATATATATATATATATATATATATATATATATATATATATATATATATATACTTAAATAAATATAAAATTTATAACTTTTTAATTAGTGAAAATAAGCAAATACCTTGATTTAGAAACTTGCTACGCCTCAGCCGAAATCCGCTAAATCAACTACATTTTAGCAAGATATAAGGCACGCAGGGCATTTTACAAGCGATCTCTCAAAAATGTTACATGGGGGCGCGTTTCTAGGTTTCTGTTTCCTATTGGATGCCCTTCTGTAGCAGCGGTCCTGCCTCCACGTGGCCGAGGTGCGAAGCTTGCCGCCTCGCCTCGCTCGTAGAATGGAAGGAGGTGTGGCGCACGTGCGTTGCGCGCCTCGCTCACCGGGGAGCAGAACCGCTGGTGCACTGATGCGCTCCGATAGGAAACCGAAACCTAGGAACGGGTCCAAACGAGCCTTTTTTTTTTAACGTCGTAAAATGATTGTACGCGTTTGATATCTTTGTAAATTTAGTTGATTTTGTTTTCGATGATGCTCAATAAATTTTAAATTAAAACCAGGCTTATTTTTGTTAGTTTAAACTTTAATTAGTAACTATTAGTTAATTATTTAGATAATGAGTTTTTATTTGCAATCCTGGACGTCCGCCATCGATGGCAGCTTGATCCCGTAAAGTTATTTTTTTGTTTATTTCCCAACCACTTCATTTTTATTATTTTCTGAAAATCTTCGTTGCAACTACAATTTAGCAATGCCAATAGGTGTTAATAGTTTGTTTCAGTACCTGTTTTTTAAATATAGCAACTGTATAAAACTGTGACGATAAATTCTTTGCGCGGATGTAATTAGTGTCATATCATTGCGCTCTTGTTTTCTGGCGATATTTTGTTTTTGTTTTTAATGCTTGTGTTTTCTATTGCCTACTCATGCAGTGCACCAGGGGACTGGGCGTGGTCAGGGAGGGGGCATCTGCATTTCGCCCTTTCTCCCAACACCTTGTTGTCAAGATAAAAAGAGAAAGAATAAAACACCGATGCCTGGAAAACGTTTTCGACTTGTAATACATTTTAGCGCTCAAAACACAAGGACACAAAGACAAAGAAAAAAACCACGCACAGTGCGATTTTTTATTTTTTTTATTTTGCGTTTCACATTATTTATGCACAAAACGTGTTCCCGAAATAGCAACAAATAACGTCACAGGAACTAGCGTGTTATGCTGTGGGACGTCGCAGTCCTGGCGGTTGGGCGAAGAAGTCCCGGCAAAAAGTGGGAGTCAAGGCGAGTGTCGCTGTCGTCGCGGCGTCCCAACTCTTGGATGCTGTAGCGTCCGTGGACTGCCAAGCTGGAGATTGACCTGCAGCAGAACAGGCGTCCGTCACGTCTACAATCGCTCCTGTTACACCGCCAGGATCGCGGCCGGCGACAACATGGCACTTCTGTGACGTCATCGGGTGGAAATCGAAGGACCACGTTTTAGGACGGGAAAGACGATCGGAGACGCGTTCCAGACACAGTAAAACAAACAAGCAGTTGGACCCTTTGCGGAGATTTTGACCAGAAATAACTAAAAGGCGGGCAACGTGGTCGGACATTTCGTACAAACGGGTTGCCCGCAACCACTTTCTGAGACAGGACATTGGCAAGCATAAATGTTTATCACTTCAGTTGGTACTCCATGTCTTTACTTTCCGCCCGAAATAATAGCCTGAATGGCAACCTTTATATTCAGCAGAGTAAGCAACGAAACACTATCGCTTCATTGTGCTAACTTTGTCGCGCAGTAACCCTTCGTTCTCACAAAAGCTTCGGGTTTTACACACATTAACCTACAAGATCTTGACTGAACTCCTAAACTCATGCGTCCCACCTTCAATAAGAAAGAAAACAAACGACATAGATTAAAACGGACGAAGCGGGCGACGCCTCTAGTAAAGCATAAACGCAACATCAACATTAGCTAGGCCAGACAAAGCGATTTTGGCGCTGCTGCGCGAATAGGATGCAGTCGTCCGGAGAAGAGCCGACCCCATAACTTCAGGTCGTTAGAAAGTTTGTTGCTGTCATTCCTTCTGTAATTTTTGTCTACTTGACGCGCTGCGCGGAACTACGCCGGGCTTGCGCTACTTCAGTTTCCATGGCAAACGCCCTCAAAATGTTTGCCTCGTTATTGTGTTTGTTAAGCGCTCATAATGCAATTTTTTCATATTCCAACTTTGACCTTTCTCACCTTTTGCATGATATAGTGGGCTTCGTTTAAGCATAACAAATTTGTTTATAAAAAAACGCTGTGAAAGCTTTATCTTAGTGCCGTTTGCACGAGTGAATTATACGGCCAAGGTGATATAGTGTAGGGCGTGGTCCAATCGCTACGGATAAGTCGGCTAATTAGTAAAATTTGTGAATTAACCTTTTCAATAAGTAAAAACAGATATAGGGTCTCCAATTAGAAACTTGCTGAGCATAATTGAAAACCACAAAACCAGTATTTTTATGAAAGACTTTGAGCGCGTGAGAAGCGCAGTATTGCGTTGAAGTTATCGCTCGTTCAAGATAAGTAAGGCTTCCGGTGAGGACAACGCACCCGCGCGACTTTTCCGTTTCTTATCATAGCCCCAGCCTTGCACCTGTGGCACGAGTGGTACTTTGAGCGAACGACCAGGCTACCTACGAGCTGAAAGTATTTATGAAAATTATTGATTTAGTGGTTTCCAATGATGCTCAGCAAGTTTCTAATTAGAACCATATGTCTATTCTCACAAAATTACAAAGAAAAGTTAATTAAGCAATTTTAGTTAATTATTAGACTTATCGTTACGATTAGCACCCTATAATATGCACCCTTGGCCGTTCAATTTACCTTAACAAACCGTATTAGTGTATCTTTTACGGCTTTTTTAAACAAATGTGCTAAGCATTAAAAAAAAAAGACACACATTTTTGCTACCGTAGTTTCATTATGCGGCCTCATTCTTGGTCTTTCCTCTCACGCAGTTCTGCTGCATATCTTTTGCACATTTTTTTAAAATCAGGTCGAGCATGGTGAGGACTTACATTTTCTAATTATAGCGGACGACTCGGCACACATAAATACCAGCGGTGTGAACGCATGTATTGTGTGTAGCGGCAAAGTTCAAAATAGATGATGCGCTGGCTGCGCGTCCTCTATTCAAGCTTTTTAAACTTGGCGTTTTGCGATATTTTATAACCTTTTAGCAAATAACTAAACCGTGCATCGTCGCAATTTTTAGGACGTTTAGATTGCGTAGAAAAGGAAAAGTCAAAACTTCCTTCCGATCTCAATTAACTTGAAAATTCTTTTGTTCTAAGTATAAATGTGAAATGTATTAACTACCCGGTCCTCGGTCAGAGATGGCCGGTAGCAATGCCTCTGCCGAGGTTCATGGTACGTAGAATTCCTGCCACTCAAAATGCAACAGTTTGTGTCTTCAAACTTTTTACAAACTCAGAAGCCTAACGAGAGCACCAACTTACTGAATTTCTACTTCAAACAACTAAAACAATACCGTGAGTTGAAATATGTTTATCCTCGCCTGATCGCTTATGGCATCTCCGCTACGTAGTTACACGATGGAAAAGAGGTTGTTTCCAAACCTGCGGTTCCAGTGTCGACCCTTTCAGAAATTCCGTGATATCCAGTGGCTCAAATATCGATCTTTAATCTTTTTATGCTAATGCCGGTTAAATTAGTGTCTATATTCATCAACCTCAGACGTACGAAAGTTGGGCGTTCTTCGCCATACCGTACTTTCTTTCTCTATGCGTTTCAGTTTTAATGGTGTCAACAAGGTATCACGCTGTACGATGTGACTACTTGAGTAAACCTCTTGATGATATTCATCACATTTCATAGTCATGAGTTGTCTGGGGCGTACCGAAGCCGAACATTTCAATGAGTTTCATTACACTCTCAAATGAGTAGCGCACTGAAGCTTATGTCTCATCACGCTGACATCAAACATTGCAGCAGATTAACGTCTGAAATTTTCAGGCTCCGCATCGGCGCCTACTTTCAAATTCTTTCTTCGTCAGCTAAGAAAACGCGACCATTAGCATATAGAGATAATATATACTTTGGTGATGATAGTTACAGAGGTAGCCAGACTGAATTTATGAAAAGGTATATTAGAGTAAAACGGGTCAGGGACAAATAGAGAATACGATATATATTAAACTTCCCACTTGTTGCTTGGCCGGAAACGCGAACACCCAAAAATAAAGAGCAGGAGTATTTGGTGGACGCCAATTCAATTCAAAATGCAAATCGCCTTTTGTTTGTTTGAGGGCGAGGGGGGAGGGGGGTTGAGTTTTCATGAACGATACGGCGAGCAAGTTTACAAAAAGGTGTCTTTGATGCTTACAATCGCTGAATGGAGCTCGCCAATTAAAGGGCAACATAAAGAACGCGTAGAGAATGCGTGATGACGAAGCAGAAAACCTTGTGCCGTGAGTCGTTAAGGTCGAGGGTAAACAAACGCGTGTAGTCGCGTTTAGGGGTAAACCGGGACAGCGCGAGCGCACCGCATTTGCTTTTGCTTCTTTAGTACTTTCTCTATTTCCCTGAACCGCCACCGCGTTTTCCGGCGCTGTCGCTTAACACACTAGCAGACGCTTTCGAGTGTGTATCTGTGTGTGTTCGCTCCACGACCGGCGACGTTTTGATGATAATCGGCTGTATTTTAAGAACTTTTCTCGTCGTTATTGCAATTGTACGTTCAGTAAAAAGCTATAAGCTGATCTACATCACATTCTCCTCTGGTCAAAAGAAAACAAACTTCCCTAAACTTAAACCAAATGCGCTGCCATGCACATCACTGCCTCGTGCCAACCTTCGACCCCTACACTTTTCCTGAACCGAGTGTAGATCCCAAGAACAACGCATATCCACCTCCTAGGTGTCACCATCGACCAGCATTTCGATTTCCATCGCTATGTCCAAAACGTCATGTTTGGGGAAAAGGTAACTCCTTGGCTTCGTCATTCGGTCCACAAGAAGTGCCAGTCCCGGTGTGCCCAAATTGCTGTTCACAGCACTGGTGTTGCTCGTCCTGGAATTTGGCTGCTAGGTGTGGGATTCGGCAACCAGGCAACTTGTTGCCTTTCTAGGGTCGGTGCAATGTTGCGCTTCCTACATTAATTTGAGGTGCCAACTTGGCCCCCGAACACCATCCTATCGAGCACTGCACCTGTTCCGTTCAGTCCGCAGGGATCCGCTTCAACATCGACGCCAACATCGACGTTGGCAATTAATAAATTGCCAGCGTTTAGGGCATCCAAAGATGCCCTAAAATACTGCCACAAGGCAGTATATTAGGGCATCTTTTATTTAACCTGTATATTAACGACATAGCTAACATTGACGATGAAGCGAACATGATAAGTTATGCAGATAATGCTAGTATATTTTTGCATGGTCCGATATTTCGGACATTATGAAGACCGGTAATACATATCTCGAAAGCTTTATGCATGGACAGTCCAGTTCTCTTTGGAGATAAATAGTAATAAAACGAATGCTGAAGTTTTCAGGACAAAGGGGGTAAAAATTAACGGAAATCAGCTTTTATTCTTAGACTCACGTGGCATAGAAAATGTGCAGAATATCAACGTTCTTGTTGTTATGTTTAAAGGGACCATGAAACGATTTTGAAATCGAATTTCATCCACCGATCGCCGTAAAAGGTTTGAAAAGAAACATGAAAACACCAAAATAGTGAGCCAAAAAAAATTATTCGCTATAGAACTTTTAAAAGAAAACTGGACTCTTTTGCGCCTTCTTTCCTTCGGAAGCTCTCTGCCTTTTCACCGCGATGCATCCGCGGAATCGCAGCGCGTCAGCCGAGTCCACGACGCCTATTAAGTAAGAGCCTACCTCGACAGCACCACGATTGTAAACAATAAATGGCCGGCGAACGTTTCCTAAAAGTTTTGTTAAATAATATTCAGATCCACATTTTATAGCATAATCAGAGATGGGACGAAAATTGCCAAATTTAATAATGCTGAGAGCCAAGCGCCATCTATCGTGTGGTAAACGAAGCAACTATTGCGCGTGCGCAATAGGGTGGAAGGTCCCACAGCGTCGCTCAGTTACTTGGCCGCGACGATCAAGGAACGTTTATTTTTCTGTGTGTTCTTCTCGCGCGTCCCGACTTCAAGCAGCAAGAAAAAGTACTTGAAAGTGAAACAGACCATGATGAACAAGAACGCTGGATCCACAAACACCCGAGAGAAGCTAAAACGGCTACGAATCCACCGACCCGCGACCAACCGAGCTCGTCAGCCTTGGAGGCACTCCGACTTGCTCGGTGCAGCGTTGCTTCAACGGTACTTGGGCAAGACCGTCTGCCCACGACCGGCTGGCGTGCTGAATGGAATATGCCGGCGCGACCCTTGTGGACCCTTCCTGTATTTTGATCGCTGACCTCAATTTTAGATTAAGAGGTGAGGTCAGTCTCTAACCCCTTGTTTTCCGAGGCGGTGTTGACGAACACTGTCGTCGATTCTATATTCTTGTTTTGTGTGATATAGAGCTCAAATAAACACCGTATGGATTACCTTCGTAACACGGTATGTACATATTGTTATTAGTATGCCATTTTTATTCTCACACGACTGCACGTCACTGTCGAGCTATAAGAGTTCGTTGGAGCTGTGGGAGCTACGTGCAAAGCCGGTCCAACCTTCCTTTGCCGAGTGTCGCGTCAGTATCGAGTTTCAATCGTAAAAGATCGGTCCCGAAGCGCTTACCAACAGCGCGAATACAGCACTTCCATCAAACGCGCTCGTCCGCTCCAAGTGTGAACAGGTATTTACGTGGCTCTTGCTGACACTGTCGTAGTTCAAACGTGTCTTTTTTAACGTCGGCTCGCTCTTGCATCTCCGAGGCCGCTAAAAACGCCGCGGCAATTTGTTTCTATCTACGTCGCTTTGCAAACGACTGACACGGGCCGCCTTTTACCAACAATGACAGTTGGGTTGACTTCTGGAGTCTTCACCGGAAGACTCGCCGCACTTCCCAACAGGCATACCGGCGTCTGGGACTGGTCCCATGCTGTCGCTGTAGCGCAACATATCTCATTGAATTTCGCTCAGCTGCGATGTGTCCATGGCTATCGCGGCGATGAGGGGCGCCGATTCAGAAAATACGTCGGTGACATCAGCGCCATCAGCGCAGTAAAACCTACCGGCGCACCCCCAACTCGCCGCCGCTGACGCTCCCATTCTACAGCCGAGAGAACTTCCGGTTTCGGAAACAGGGTACGTCACGACCGTCAAAATTACGCCGCAACTTGTTTTGCGGTCAGTTGGAGAGAAAGAAAAAGTCAATATTTCGTTTATTTTTTGTGTAGAAGTTAATAAACCGAGACGAAAACGGATACCTGTTCGGCATTCAGTGAACGTTGAAGGTTTAATGTAAAAGTTATCTGGCAAAAGTAAAAACGTCATTTCATAGTCCCTTTAATGAATACATGCGATGGGATGAAGCAGTTCAGATGATAGCAAAAAAACTACCAAAGGTGGTATGTATAATTTATAAGCATAGAAAAACCTTACCCCAGTCTGTACTACGACTTCTTAATAACTTTTTATTCTGCTCTTGTATTAATCACTGTTTCTTGGTATGAAAAAATACAACTTTTGCAAATATTTATCGTATTCATATACTTCAAAAAAGGTAATTCTTATTTTGTGTAATGAAGCACATGACAGCCACACGGCACCGTAATTCAATCAATAAATTCATTATAAAGTATAAACTTGCCTTTGCATTTAAAGCAGCGATATACCACCCGGGAAATAGTCTTCTTGCTCTTTCTGCTTTTCACTCACAAAACACCTCGTATGCAACCCGCCATGCCGGCGCCTCAACGGTCCCGCGCTCCAGAACAAACTACGGAAATCAGATGGTTAGATACCAGCTACCCAAAATGTTAAACTATTTTTATCGCGGAATATTAAAATTGAAAACTGTTCCAACAATTGCATACAATCTTTATAAGTTTTGTGAGAAATGTGATTGTGTACTTTTGAGAGCGGTTTTGTTTTGAGTGCCTCTTCTGCTGTTGCTGTTGGGGGAGGAGAGGGCACTGTCAAGCAGTATTGTACTGCTTTTTTCCCTCCTCCCTCTCTTTGTGTATGAAGAGGAATAAAGAAACTTGAAACTTGAAGTAGTGACCACGCGACTCCTAGCCACTTTTCTGCTACCGGACACCTCGCTTCCTTGTGCCTCCTCCCCGCGGCTTACTCGCACTGGTGGACTGCAGCCCCTTTTAACCCGTACGCTTTGTCGCTAGACCTCCTTCGCACCCCGTGCAGTGCAACTTCGGAGGTCTCCCCCCCCCCTCCCCCACGCCAGTCACCAGTTCACCACCAATCGACAGTGTCTCACTCCGAACATTCACCAAGAGCGTCGCGGCCCACCTGCGGAGCATCTAACTCGATTTTTATTCCGACCACGGAGTGGGCTTCAGCAGGCGGACTGGACGCACCATTCTGTACACTCGTACACCCTGCTGATGATTACCTCGCAATACTAACTATTCTGCTCGAGAGAACTCTAAGATAGTGACTCATTTTAAGCTATTTATACACACTATGTGCTAGGTTTAGCGCCTGCCCACTAAATGCGACAAAAATCATCTGGAACCAACGTTATTTCCACACGCTTCCATTGCCTTCCATAGCGGCCGCCGCGCTTCTGGTGTTGAGCTGGTGCGGCACCTAGCGGAACACTTGGTTCCTCCAAGCCGTTCACGTGATATTTCTTGGCCCGCGCGCTCCCATAGGGAAACGCGGAGTGACCTGGTCGCCCCTAATAAAGCCGGTCGTTCGCGCGAGTTGCTGCATACGAGCTTGAAGGTCGTGTACGTATAAGCCCTTTACAACAGATTCGGGAGCTAGACTATACAGTGTCCAAATTTTGTCCAAACAAATGCTGTCTTCATTTTAAAGTTTGCGTCCTCCACGACTAAAAGCTCGGGAAATAATCCAGGCAAACCAGTATAACACAGCGCTTCTACAGAACCTGATAAGGTGACAACGACAGGGACGAGCCGCAGTTGTCTCGTCCCCAGGGCGAGCTTCCTGCCTTCGACAATGCTTCGGCGTCTCGTTCACCTCGAATTCGTGCACGCAGCCTAAGCACGGCGGAAGGCAAGGAGCGCGTGCCGGAGGCGCGTGCTGGAGGTCGGGCGTTTGAAGGGCACGCTTTGTCATTCTCATCATAAAGTTGAGATTAAAAAGCGCGTTGAGTACGAAATGTCGAGCACAAAGTATGGAGCTCGTATAGGGTGCGGAGTGTAGGCGGCAAGACTGAATCTCTTTTGATATAATGCATCCAAAATTTAAAAAAAGTCTCCAGCAAATTGCGCATTTTCTTCAGATTAGACAAAAACAATGGGCCTGAAGGCGAGAAGCGTCAGGAAAGCACACCCAACGCGCATAACATGACAGAAATTATATTTTATGTTTCCAACATTTTTTACGACAAGTAGCAATCTAAAACGTCGCAGACGTAATCGGAAAGTACAAAATACGATTTTCTTTTTTTTTTACAACAAAGTAAAATAAAGCACCAAAGTTTGATGAAAGTGTAGAATCATTGGATATGCGTGTTGGATCGCCTCTCCTGATTTTCGTCGGGAATAAATTGTTTTTACACTTCAGCCGGTCTCGTTGCCCATAGCGTCTGAGCAATGACTACCACCGCGCTTTACTTTGTTTGTTATTCCCAATTACTGTCGTTTAAGCCGTCTTTGCCACTTTCCAAAAATATAGAGGTGTCCCAAATCACCAGGCTCCATCTAAATTGGGCTGTAGAAATTGACGCCTGCACGTAGCATTCTAAACTTTTCGTCAAAGGTATATTATACAGGTCGGTTTTTTCTTGTAAAATTACAAAGAGTAGCTCCCTTTCTTTAAAAAATGGGGCCAAGAAACTGGCCTGGGGTCAACGGAGGGCGGTGACGCAAACGACCAAGTCGAGTTGTGGGGCGCGTTTGGCGTTCGTCTTGATAGATGGATCTACCTCTTTATTGAGACTGCTCGCGATCACCGTGGTTTATTAAAATGAACATAATATTTTCGAAATGTATCTTTGGTTTAAAAATAAATGCGGACAATTAAGCAAAACTTAAAGTACAAAAAAAAAACAGCGTTTGCATAACGACGGCGTTTTTGCTGCCATCGGATTTTGCCTGCGTGTCTCCTGCTTGCTTTCGCTGGTCAGCTACATCTTCCGGACGCTCCTCCCGACGCCATCTCTCCAACACGCGCGGCAAACACATAACCCGCTGGACTCGATCTTTCGATCGTCCAGCGCCGCCGCTCGCCGTTGCACCCAGACGAGTTTCTTGGGACTCATTTTTTGCATGTGTTAGGAAGCTCACGCTTTTGTAGTTTTGCCCCAAAAAAATGAAAGCCGTTGACAACTTCCTGTAACGCCGGGTTGGAGCGCAGCTCTTGAGGCGGAGGATTAGGACGGTACTGAGAGGGAGGGTATACCCCTCCTCCTTCCTCCTCATTTCCTCACCCTCGTCACCCTGCCTGCTACTCCGCCACGGGGGTCACGCGACCTCACGAGGGCCGCGTGACCTTCGGGAGAGGGGGGGGGAGTGGGAGTCACGTGGCCTCAGGGGGTCACGTTACCCCCCATGACGTCATGGGGGTCGCAGCCAGTGCCATCCACGGATACGTCGGCGCTCGACGGCTTGATGGCTGACGGCGACGCCACTCAGGCCGGAAACGAGCGCCTAAAAGCTGCGCCTCTAGAAACCGGGGACCTGTGAAATACACTTTTGACAAAAAAGATTAGATTGCTTCGTGGAGGCCTCGGTTTACACGGTTCCTTTTAGAGCCGAGCCGGGTTTGACTTGGGGGACTTCCTCCATATACATCTCGGTGCAAAAAAATTCCAGATTTCGGCGATTTGGGCTGCTCTCCCCCGAGAAAACGGTTTCGAGAAGCACACAGACGTCTTCATTGCAACAACAGGAACGACAACAACAAGATCAACAGTAGAAATAGGCATAGTGTAAGATATGAAAAAAGAGCGAGAAGAGAGCAAGTTGAAACGAAGAACTGACCAGCACAATGCGAGTAGACGAAGAGGACGCCAGCAGAAGGGGAGAGAGAGAGACGGGGAAAAGCCTTTGGGGCGCAAAAGCCAGACTCGGTTTTTCTGCAAATCGTATTGCCGGGAAACGACTTGCAGTCGGCGCGGGGGAAGGAAAGCAACTCGGCCGGAGCTATGGAATTGAAACGAGAGTCGAGGGCCGCCGTATTCACGTGGAACAGACGACTCTGCGCGGGTGCGCAGGGACCGCATACTCCTCCGGGAGGCACGCTGCGTCTCAATTCATTGCAGCTGGCACCGTCGAACTGGAAGAAATGATAAACAGCGAGAAACAGGAGTAACACAAGAAAGAAAGACAGAATGAGAGAGGAGTGTGTCGTTTTTTTTTCACACTTGCACTTTTAAACGCTTGGGCGCGACACGCGAGAGAGTGGCGTCGCTGAGAAGAAATATACAGCGAAAGGAAGAAAACATCAGGCTGCGCTGGAAACTTACGGAACTGGCAGAAGCGCCGACAGGCTCTCAGTAAAAATACCGAGTGCTCCAGACGTTTTTATTAGGAAGAAGCCGAGAAGGTAAAGTATCGTTGTAATTTTTTTTTTTCGTTTCCCACTACAAACGAAGGAAGAATCAACAGATGTCCGACCGATCTAAGTTACCACCGAAATAAGCCATAATTTTTAGAAAGGCGCCTTTAGTTAGAACTCCTAAAAAGTGTGTCCTTAATCCCTAGATCTTAGCATAATTTGGGTGCCAGAAATGTACCGTATGTAACATGCCGCTTGACATTCCACCTTACACCTTTACTACGGTGCCAACGGAGTCCACGTCAATCGACTTCGGCGTGTAATTCAGAAGGTAGCAGTGACCTGAGGGTTTACGGTATCAAGTGACGACGGAAATACACTGATGACCAGGTGTGAATAGATATTTAGGTTCACAAGTGTTTAGCTCACGTGTCTAAACATTTTTAAACGCGCTTTTCGTGAATGGGAGAGCCGCCACACTGCATCACTTGCTACAACTGCAGTCTGCAAACACTTCACGTGCTTTGCCCCACTTATAACATCGGTGTGCAAAGCATGCTTCAAATCAACTACGGTTTCAGAAGTGGCCCCAAATCCTTTAATATTGGTTATGAGTTTTATTAATTTACTACAGTGCATTTATCTATAAAAGAATTCGTTACTAGCAAAAACAACTTTAATAATTAAGTTTCCAGCCTTATCATTTAAAGAGAATGTGAAGCACTATAAAGAAATCCTGAGTTATGAGCGCGCTTGTGTAGTTTATTGTGCCGCGAGATTCATTAGTCGAAATTATCTTTGGCCAGAGAGTAAACGTAGACCGCATTTATTTTTGAAAAATAGCTGCAGGCACTCCCCGCCGGGAATGCGGGAATCCTCTCTTGCCGGCAGTTATCTTTCCAGAGCGTCGTATCGATATCGACGGTATCCCGATCCAGCTTAGTGGTGAGCAAGAGTCATCACCACCCCGCTGATAGACGTCACTTTCGCTGGTACACTCTCTCCGCTCCCGCGCCTTTCCTACAATTGGCGCGCCGCAATGGGCAGGTCTACGTCGAAATTATAATTGGTTATAACGACGCTCCTACTAATAAGATTCAAATACAACTTAAGACACATAATTATTAAGATGTCTAAAACGTTTACGGTTTTTTCTAGCTCAGGGACCTCTTCAATTTCCCTTTAAACGCGATCGTGATGTGTCGGCGTTGAAGAAAACCGATGTCCTGCAGATTCGAACGACCTGAAGTTTGCTAGAAGGTGTTAAAAAGGTGTTCGAAGCGTTGTAGAGTGCACATAATATCCCTATCAAGTCCGGTGATTTTGCGCTTAATTTTTTACCGATTTGTCTGCCATGCGATATTCATGATGTCGCAAAAAGCTTGATCATCCATCAATACTACATCTAACATTAGAAGATAAAAATCAGGATGCAGCCAAAGCAGCATTAACCACCTCTGAGACAAAACAATATACCGGGTGTTTTAGACAAGACTCAAAATTTGGTTACTAAATAGGGTGCGTTGAAGACGAAATAAAAAAAATTATTTTGGGGAGCAAACTGCCAGCCTTTGGCAGACGACAGTGATTGCAAAAACAAATATTAGCTAAGTCATTAACTAAAAATTACTAATTAGCTTTGTAGTGAATGAGAATAAACATATACGGTTCCAATTCTAAACTTGTTCAGCGTCATCGAATACTGTTAAATCAGTCAATTATTTAAACCTAAAGGACATGTGAAGCGTGGACGAGCGCGGCACAAATGGTAACTTTAGCGCACAGCCGTGCTTCAGGCTTTGCCTTAATATTCAATGAAATTGACTCAACTCTGCCAACAACCACTATTCTTCATTTAAAGGTTTTCACCGACGCTCAGCAAGTTTTAATTGGGATCATGTGTCTATTTTTACTAACTAGAAGTTATTAAGTAAACCTTAGGTAAATATTTTTAATCTGCTTTTGTTGGTAATTACTGACATTTGTCGTAACTGGCAGTTTGTTTCGAAATAAGTGTTAAACATCTCTAATGAGCGTATCGGTAGGTATTTTTGGAAGTCTTCAATGAAACGCCCTCTGCAGGTAATGAAGCTATTTGTCAAACGCTGGGATTATTAAGCATAAGCTTATTTTCTCACGTTTTGTTCAGCCAATGTCTCCTTGACAGCTGTCCGTGTTTTCAAACGTTCCTCGAAAAAAACAAAAAAAACAACAACAACATAGGGGATCGAGTGATATTTTGCTAACATAGAAGTACTGTACATAAAGATATTGCGGAAACAATGTTACCCGAGCGTAGCTTGTCTGGAGCCAATTTTAATTATTATGTGCCCACCTCATTACCCTGCCGGCATTACCGTGGGTCTTGCCTGTAGCAACAACAAGAGAGATATGAAAGTAGTGTCGGCACTCAAAAATACATTTATGAGCAATTTATAAGGAAAGAAAAAATATATAAACCGCCCGTGCTTGCTTACAAATTCAGAAACGTTAATGACTTGAATATTAATTAGAGATAAAGCAAAATAAATATAAATATAAGAGTTAAGAAAACTAAAGACATAACTTTTCATTAAATGCATAAAATTCTTGAAAGTTGAGCGCAGCTTAAAAGACGTTAGCATTTTATATATAATAAATTTTATCCTGGGCACCCGCTAATTGCTAGCGCACGCTGGAGGACCTTAATAAACTTTAAAAGTATTTCAAACGAAGCCCTAGGTTCAGGCAAAAGCACCACATGCCTACAAATATCGGACTGCCGAAAACAATAATATAGAAGTATAGGTCCACAAACAATACAAACTCCTCTTCCAAGTGTAGCAGGCAGAAAGGTAGATGCTCTATAGAACTGTAAATTAATTACTGTGTCATAGGAAGCGTGCATAAAGAGCACGAGAATCACTCGATAGGGTAATATTAAGGTGATGCTTCATACAGATTTGTTATTACGTCACGTGATCGCAATTTCGACTTGGACTCCCGGACATTTTTGCCACTTCCAAAGAAAGCGATGAATAGGGACACTATACAGTGCGACGCCAGACAGAGAAAAAAGGCCGCACCACTGCGAGCCGTCTGGTAAAGTAACCATCACCGCTCTCTTCTTCGTTGTAGTAAGTCTTATCTTCTGCCCCGGGGAGCCCTTTCCTCAATGGCGACCTTTCAGCGTGGTTGGCGTTCGGAATTATGGTGCTCTTCTATTTAGCATTGTCAAGACATGACGAATATTTCTTCTCTTCGAGTTATTTGGGTGTGTGTCTGTGTATCAGAAGTTAAGTAAAAACACGCAGCAAATGCTGATGTGGGAGACACCCGTTTTGTTACTTTAGCGCTTCCCTGGCACACTTCCATACGCTGTACCCTAAGACAAAACAATAGTCATTTAAGTTGCCGCAAACAAATACAAACAATACTTCGCTAACACAGGACGCATCGTTTTAACTTGGACATAATCACCACACTTTCAGGTTGAGAGACGATGTTTAGCCGGGGAGCTTAATATAATATTATGCCGCACGAAGCATGCCGTACACGGAAGTGACGAGAAGCGAGAAAAAATGCGATAAAAGCTTCCGATTGTTAAAAAAACAAAGCAAAAATATTATGAGCAGTTTTGTGAAGAAGGGTTCACATTTTACAGAAAAAAACACAAATACTCTCAAACAAGTGACAACAATATTTCTTAGAAATCAATGAAGTAGCATACATTTTGAACACTGATTCTATGCAAGAAAGAGGGTGTTTCTCGTAACTGACACGCAACGAACGACAAAGTTTTGTAGACTTCGCCCCTAAAGTGTTCATTCTTCGGATACTATCGATTCAAAATATACGCATCTACAACGTTATGGTGAGTGTTGAACCCTCCGCTAGAAAAATGTAGTTTCATTTCATTTCATTCATTTATTATCTCTCAGGGCCCGAAGGCATTACAGAGAGGAGTGGGCACAGTCGATAGAACAAAGCAAATAACAATGAAAAGGCTAAAAACTACCCAAAATATCTACCAAACATCATTTAACAGGTTTGTAATGGCACTGAAGCATGGAATAAAACAAATATCAATGAAAATGACAAACAATACACAAAATCACCACTAAACATCATGTAACAGGTTAGTGATGGCAATCTTAAATTTATCTGAGGCAGTGATTGTGACAATGGCTGCAGGAAGGCGGTTCCAGTCAATCGAGGTTTGAGGACAAAAGAGAGGCATTAAAGGTAGATGTGCCGCAGTGAGGTATACTCAACTTTTAATTGATGATCGCTGCGTGATGATATGTAAAGAGGTTCAGAAAATAGTTCTTGGCGGAGAGTAGGGTTAGAGTGATAAATCTTATGAAACGGGCATAGGGGGGATATCTTCGTCAGTCTTCTTCAAATCAAAAGGGCCTTTAGAAAAATCTAGAACCGTGCGTGACAATACGAGTAAAATTATTTTTAACGGCGTTCAGAAAATATCCTAAACTGGCGCTGATGTGGAAGAAAAATAGACAATTTTGAAACCCAGTCTGCCACTAGCTCAAATTTTTAAAGCTTTTTAAATATTTGTATTTTTCGTTCACATATAGAACCCGCCTCAATAGATTATTTACCCCCCAATCGCCGACTCCTGAGACAAGATGAATTTGTCCTGCCACCGCGACTGATTGCCGACCAACGGCAAAGCGATAATCTGTCTCCCGTTCCTTTCCTCGCCTTCACCCGATTCCCTCCTCCCTATATCCCCATTTTCCCTGCCTTCTCTTCACACTCTTTCCTCATTTGTCCGCCCTACCTCCCTTCCCCCACCCAAAAGAGTGGCGCCCGGCAAAAACTCCAAACAAACAGACTCCCAAGTGTGTCTTGTCCACTTTTGTCGCAAATCGCGTTTAACTCCTGGACACGACTCCGAGCAGCCCGTTAATAGAACCGGCTTCATAAATCAAGACCGCCTCTTCAACGGAGTCTCGTTGCCCGACTCGGAAGCGGAAAATTCTGAGACGCAATCACTGCCTGGAGACCCTTGAGTCTTAACCCTCCCTACCATGTTTGTGTTCTTCTCATTTAAGTCAAACAACCCTGTTCCTGTCACAGCCGTTCTGGCCTCCAGCCCTACTCGTCGCTAATGAATGAGGAAATGATTAACGTTTTTGAAATGGCCGACGCGTCGAGTTCAATAGAACAGTAAAAACGCTATATATTTCTTAGTCCATTACGCTACGCTACCTAATGAATTTAATGTTAAATCGGCTGGAGAAACTATAATTGTATTTACATAACGATTGGTAATTTAGTGTCATCGCAATAACACTGACATGCATGGGACACGGTTAATGTTAAATCAGTTAGAATCGTTCAATGTAGCAAGTAAAAAATAATACTATTATTTCCTATTAAACGCGAATGCCTGCCGTTTCTAAGACGGCAACTATTTCTTCACTAGTGACGAATACCTCAGTAAATATTACTTGTATTGCGTAATTATACTTGAAATAGTCACTCGTTGGCCACACAAATATAGAATCTAGAAACATTTCGCTAGTGACAATTTTTTTTTCTTTATTTGTCTCAAATTTACGGCTGAAGAATGCTTGAGTACAACAACTACCTCCGCTGAATAAAATGCTCAAAAGAAGCCTTAAAAGTACAGCTTAGGAACCGGATAAGTTGCTATACTTAATGTTTCGTTGTTTTAGTTGGAGAGACCGTGGCTTTATTACTCATTTCCAGTGTCAAATCAGATTACGGCTAATTTTGCAATGCTTTGCTTTTATGCTCACACTTCGAACATCGGCTCGAAAATAAAAATTGGAATATTTACTAACTTTCCCATACTACACAATCTTGGTTCGTCACACATCTCTCTTCGTCATGAATGGATTACTTGTAGGATCTTTTAGGGAGTTGAGGAGATACGCCCAGCACATACAGGGGTGCTTTTTTAAAGCTTAACAGATTTGTTTAAAAGAAGCCGTGAAAGTTGCCCACTTATGCCGCCTGCTGGAGGTCAGTTATACGGCCAGGGCACATATTATAAGGGGGCTAATCAGCAACGATCGGTCGGCTATTCACTAAAATTCACGTTAATTAACTTTTTAATTAATGAAAATAGCCGTATGGTTCCAATTAGAGCTTAACCAGCGTCATCAAAACCCCTAAATCAGTCGATTTTTCAGAAAGACTTTGGAGCGATGTGCAAGAGCGCAGCAGCGCACTAAAGTTACCACTCATGAGCAGAGCAAGAGCCAGAAGAGAGTTGCGATAAGGCGCCCGCGCGATTTTTCTGTCTCTTATCTTAGCCCTCAGCCTTGCTCACCTGCTCCACGTGTGGTAACTTTAGTGCACTGCTACGCTATCACGCGCTCAAAGTCTTTCTGAAAATTACTGATTTAGGGGTTTACAATGACGCTGAGCAAGTTTCTAATTGGAACCATATGTCCATTTTCATCAATTAAGAAGTTAATTAACGAATTATAGTTAATTAGCCGACTGACCGTTGCTAATTAAAGCGCTCTATAATATGCCCCTGTTGTGCTAACTCACCTCCTGGCAAGTGGCATAAATGGCAACTTTCACGGCTTGTTTTAAACAAATCTAAGTTAAGCTTACAAAAAAAAAGCACCCTGTATACCGCTAACGTAGTTTCTGTTTTGTTTTTATGCCGAACAGTTGTGGGAATCATACACATTTCTATATAAACTTTACGCGCGTTAACTGTTGCGCGTTGAACATAGCAACGGCAAATAAGAGCGTACGAAGAGCAGCTGTTAAGATCCGTCTAATATGTATTTTCATGCATAACCATATTCGTCGCGATAACGTAAACGCCAAAATAAAAATAAATCTAAAAGTACAGAAAACATTTTACAGTATGGACATGTATTGCATTAGCAGCGCTTACTACGATGCTCCGGAGTCTACCCAGTACGTATCGACCAATAAAAATCCAGACAAGACGCCGCGGAAAATAGCCCTGGGCGGAGACCGCTCCGGTAAACCAACGCTACTCATGGCAGATTGACACGGTGGACAGAATCGCGCCTTTGAGTCCGTGGGTCCGCATATCACGTGATTATCACGTCACTGATACGCTACGGTCCGCGCCTCGTCCACACGATGCGCGGGCTGAAGTAGCCGAGCGTCTTTTTACTGGAGAAATTTCGGCTGGGTATTGACCAGAAAGGCCAACATTACAACTGTATTTTTTCTCTTAAGGCGAGCAAAATAAATGTAGCGTGTTCTATTCTTTTATGTTTCGCTGGTTTCTTTGTTCATCTGATTCTTGGTTCCACGCGTGAAATAAGTTGCAGGAGCTTTGCTAAATCTGACGCGTTGTAGGTTTCGGTACTAATTCTGGCCCATGTGAAGAAGCCTTCTCAAAGTTCGCCTAGCACGCCGGGATAATTTCTGGACGTCTATCTTGCTTTCATCCGGCAGGACCTTTCTTGCGGCTGTGTTGTACTGAAGTATTGTACGCGAGCGCGCGGTGCTTGAAGGTATCCCTAAATGTCCCTTCGCACGCCCAGGACTTTCTCGCCACTGCGCTGGAACCTCATCAAGCAAGACACTTACCTCACAACAAATTCAACACAAGACTGACAACATGAAAAGACAAACACTTCAAATACATTGACCATAAACATATGCACATACCCGTTGCACAGCGAGAAGAAGACACAGTCTGTAGTACACAGCATGAGGAAGAGGCGATGATTGGCTATCGCATCTTGGCAGTAGTGTATTACCAGAGGGCACAAAACGTCCTAGACATTAGTAGTCCTTCAAGACAGAAAAAAAGAAAGATTGATGTTAATTCCTACAAAAACAACAAAGCAAATATACCTCATATCGTGGTAAAAAACAGAACCAAACTGCAAAGGCAGTACATTTTTAGGCTCTTAGTTCCGAATCGTAAATGCTGCAATCTCTGTCCCGACTCGAACAGTAGTGCTACCTCTTTATAAAATACCTGAGACGGCACGAGGTTAAAAGTATCAAGGTCTTCGGAGTAATAGTTATAACACTTTACTGATCGAAATATTGGGTTGTGTCGACTAAGATTTATAGCCGTATAAAATATCTATTATAGTCGTGTAGAAATTCGCGGGGCCCTGATACACACGTCAGACAAGCGACTGGGAGAATCAATGAAACCATGCAGAGTTTTAAAAATAAACAACAACTGTGCTTTCTCAGGACGTTGATGCAAAGAAAGTTAGTTCGCGTGTGTCTGCACAGCCTTATTGTTCTGGTGATGCTTGTTTCGCATTCAAATAGCGGTATTCAAAAAATAGTGATTCATTTTCTTCGAACACGTTCTATCCTTAAAAAAGATAGTTTTTCAGATGCCGTTCCACGCAACCGACGCGTGTTCTAACTGGGAACGACTCAAGGAACAATAAATTGCCAGGAATGCAGATGGGTTGTTAAATTACCTTGTTAGGCGACATGCGATTCCAAAAGTTCGCTAAGAAGCCCGAACTATTTTTTTACGTGGTCATCAAATCTTAGATTTGAATCAAATGTAAAGCCGGGATCACCTAAACCACTCACGCGAGGACAGTAAATCCTCATAAATACGATACGCCAACCAGACGCTTCTTTGTTTTAGAGAACTCGTCATTACTTCAGTTGTTGGAACGATTAAAGAGATACTACAACGAAATTTCGGCGCTCATTTTTTGGTCTATATGTGTCCAAAAGAGCAGTATCACATGGAACATACCAATATCTTGTTAAAAAGTCTCGAAAAGGAATTTTAAAACGAATTAAACGATTAGCAAAGAGCACCTGGTGGATGTCGCTAACGCCTCGTTTGTAATGCTCGTCTAGGAACCTTGAGAGCTAGTGACGGAAATCGTCTCGCCTCCGGCCACGACGAGAGAAGGGGGAAGGAGGAACTCCCCTCTTTCCGAGAATCCTTTTGTGTGTCGCAGAAGTCGCTATTGTCCCCCTACAAGATTATAGAAGATTAACCCGTCACTCAAAATTCGTACAAAAGCAGCCGCTTCGGTGGCTGGACCGACTAGGCCATCCTCTCGACGTCAGCCTCGCCGTAGCTTTGCTCGTTTGAGACGATTTACGTCACGATTGCGCTGGGCCTTCTCCGAGCGCTTGCCAGAGTGGGCCGTTTATAACGAAAAATACAGCCACCAGGATCAAAATACAAACGGGCGATTGTCATTTACGGATATTGTGGATCATATTCAACCTATTTTTGAACACGACGGGAATATTTCAAATTTCGTTGAAGTATCCCTTTAAAGGAAAGCCTGTTTGCTTCTCACCAATCATTGAATGAACTCATGTCGTCACTGAAGCCTCATGCAGTAATATAATTTGCGAATTTCGCGGTATGTTTTATTATCGTCAGCATACTGTTAGAAATATGAATGCGAAATGACACAGAAACATCCATTACAAGTATAGAAATTCAAGAGCGGACATAAAACAGAGCCTTAACGCACGGCTGAATCTACTTCGTATATCGTTGGAATTTACATCGTAAACTCGGACGAAACCTTTTCTGTCCAATAGCTAGCTCATAAACCATACAAGCACCTGTCTACATACACCGTAGTGAGGGAAGCTTAATATAATTATTCTATGGTCGACCAGGTCAAAAACCTTACCTAAATCTAAGTAAACAATATCAAGTTGACCTTGTTCACAAAAAAGTCGAGAAGGCCGTTGATGTAGAAGAGACCAACTTAGTGGTCGTCGACCTGTCAGAAAGAAAGACGCGTTGGCTAGGTATAAGTATAATTTGAAATGAAAATGATAAATACCCGTGAAGAACTATTTCAAAAAGCGGCAATCAATCATAGGAGAAAGATGGGCCTATAATGTGATGCATCATCGCGTCTTCCTTACTTATGAGCTGTAATGATCCCCGCAAGTTTCCATGTTACTGGAAATACGTCTGACTTAATTGAGTTATTAAATATGTCACATAGTAGGGAGGAAATATTTCACTGTAGGTCATAATTATGGCTGGTGGTATTCCGTGATATCAGGTTGACAGCTTAGACTTCATGTTTTAATACACTAAAATACAGCGTCGTCACCAATTGTAATCGGAATGCAGCATGTTGCCAAGCCCCAAGGAGTAATACTGCCGGAGGAATTTATGCGATCTCTTTTTACCGACTTGAAGTGATCGGCAAAGCAATCCAGGACATGTTTCTAGAGGTAATACTATTTGATCTATCCGCTTGTGGAACCTGAATCATCGTACTGCAAAAGTTCTTTAGTTTGGGTTGAATCCGTATCAACCGTTTCCTGTGTGCCTGCAGCGATCACGATTTAGTATTTGTTCATCTTTTTCCTGCAGTGTTTAAATTCAAATTTTAATTTGAAGAAACCACTTTTCTATAAACTTACGATAGAACTGATTTTATTTTAAAGGGTTCTCAGCTCAAAAAGAGAGCAAGTACGAAAATTTAGGGCTTTGATTTGTCTTCATCGGAGTGTAGCTGTCCATACCGTCTTAAATTAGTTTGGTGAATTCGGTGACCTGAGAATTAGCGTCGTGGCATCGTAAAATTGCCTTCCAATCAACTTTCAAAAAATAATATATAGACCAGTATAGTCCCCGCAGAAAAGTTGCAAACCTTGTGCGTAATAAGATCGTTAGGGTTGATGCTCTTTAAGGCAGGAGAAATCGGAAAGCTACTTCTACTGCGGGATGATATTTATTGGTGAGTACAACTGATACCTTACTGAGTCACGCATATTATCTATGTATTTCTGCATTATCTATCTATTTATACATTATCTAATAATAATAGTAATAATAATATAATTTATTTGGTAAGAAGGAGCACAATCAAGGCACAGTGCAGGTTCGCCAAAACCATCATGGGCTTGTGCGGCAAAACCAGCGATATAATTGCGTGAAAGAAAAAAACAGTTCTAGATTAAAAAGTCAGAATTATCACCAGGTTTTTATAGAAGTTTTACTGCAGACTAACGCTCGAAAAAATCTTTAAGTAAGAAGAATTATAGAAAAACAAACACATAGGCACTAGCGTCACTTTTCACCATTGAAGAGTAACAAAAAATCTTGTCAGTTCTTGCGAGCACGGAGTATGATACGCTTCTCCTGTGTTGCCACATAATAATAAAAAATCACACATAAAACAGATATTAGATAAGATAAGCTTCAGACTGTTCCTAGTCCAAACGTTGGACTGATAGCAAAAAATAAACAAAATCATTGATTAAAAAAAGAACAGAACACAGACACAGCGTCAGTCGAACCAAGCTGGAGTGACACTGACCGTATGTACAAAAAAATGATCGAGTAAGCAGTGCATTGTTGATGAAATGAAATCATAATACATAAATATTAATATTTATATGGAATTCTTGATTTGTGGGTGAGGAGGCAAAAGGTAAACAAGCTTTACCTGACTAGGTCCCATACCCCTGTACACCTGCTGAGCAGTGCAGTGCAGTACACAAACGCAGCCATGAAAGAAAAAAGATGAGACAGGTACATAAATATTCTGAGACCCATTCCCTACCCGAAGACATGCCTATTTGAAAAAACATAACGCCAATAATAACAATAATAATAATAAATCTTTACAATTTTGCACGTGCCCACAAGCAACTTTACGGATTTGATCCTGTGGTGCACAAAAAGGAAACTTACACACACACACTCATATCAACGCTAAATACATTAAGTACATATCACAATAAAAATATACATAGATATAGATTACAAATATACGAAAGTGGGAAATAAAGAAATGCTTGCGACAATTATGCTGAAAGACATCCAGTTGCGAACCATCAAGATAAAATCATTAAGGGAAACGAAAATCGTCGAGTGATATTCCACAATGAGAGGCCAATTGAATTCTTGACAAAGGGGATACTAGAAGACCTGCACGAGGGATCTAGCAACGTTGACACTGGTTCAGGCACAAATGTCCTTTGCGGAACATGAAAGTCTATAGGTTGCAGCAGAACCATTGAATTGGCTATGACCATGAACAACTTTATGAAGAAAAACAAAAACCCTAGAACTGCCTCCTCATGGCAAGTTTGCCTGGTGAAAAGAACGGTTAAGCAATGTTTCATAGTGATAAAACCGCCTCCTTCCAATATAGCTGGTCGTACACTATTCTTATCATCCGTTTTTGAACATTTTCGATTTGCAGTTGATTGACTAAGCGATAAAGAGAATTCCGGGCCATCGAGACAAAACTCTAGCGTGATCGGACTAGCGACTTAAACAAATGCAACAAACAAAAGGGTGATGAAAATTGATGACACAATCGAGAAATTATTCCCAGCACTCTTAAAGCAGCATTAACAGTTATAGAACACATGTTCATTAAACAGGAGAGAACTGTCAATACGGACACCTAGATCCCAATAATGCAAATAATAGTAAGTGAAACAAATAACTTGGTCGGAACTCTCCTCACACAAGGATCAGAATCTCAAACACATAATTAATAAAATACTTACACATTTTCATATACAATCGAATTAGCGCAGAGATGCCAAAACTAATTAAAAAGGTAAATGCAGGATGTCAACACAGTTTATAGGTTTATTCAAACTACACGATTCTGGAGACGGTGCAAGAATAAGAACAAGCAGTCAGTTTTGTTGCATGGCTCCAGAGGAGAGGTAAAAATTCACGTTTCATGTCAGTCTTAAGAATCTGGTTAAAGCAGTATTTTTTATCAGCTCGTTTTCTTTAGTGTTTGTTTAAAATTCTTGTTTTTTTAAGAAATGACCAAGTCATTATTCATTCGTATTCTTGGCTTAACGAAAACCTCAATTGATTAAGATAATATTGTTCTCGGTGTCCGGCAGAATCGGCATTTACTCGAGTAGAGAGCCGCACTGTTTACCTGAAGAAAACCTGAGGGTTTAGCTTTACCGCGAAACACGCTTGGATTGCCAATCACCCCGATTGGCAGCGCGTTCCAGCGATTTACAGGACGGGGAATAACGCCTTAACCTGCTGCGGCAGACATCTGCGAAGGTTGCATTTGTATGGAGACTCCTGTTTCTCGATCTAGTAGTTAATCGCTATGTTATTTATTCGCCAACGCAATTGCTGGCTGTATATCTGCTGGGAAAAAAAGAGACGCAGGGCCTTGTTGATAAAAAGTGCAGCTACTACTCGAGTAAATACGGTAGGTCTACAAAAATGCGTTCGGTTCACTCTATATTTGCTATATATTGACACAAGAGGTTAGAAAAAATCGTTGTTCAACATTTAAAAGTCTGTATTTCGCAAAATATGGGGCTGTGTGATCGGTATACTGGAGGTTCTCAATGCAGCGAACTATCTTCTTTCGCAAAATAAACCGCCTTTCTATATTAGTTTTAGTAGTACTCAAGATCATTAGGCAATAATGAAGATGATTGTACGAAGCTGTAGTAGAGCTGACATTTTAAGCCCATGGAAGGAGAGGCTTGAGCTGATGTAAGATACAAATCGACTAGGTGTATATTAGAATAAACATGAGTTGCATGATTTGTCAGGTTAGGCTTTCATCAGACCAGACACCTCGAAATTTAATTGGGGACACTCGTTCAAGTTTCAGAACTATTGAACTTGTATTGTGAATTGATTACAAAGTAACTTATTACTCGTGTGTGATTTAAATCTAATATCTTTTAAGGTATAGTTCAATCTGATTGATATCCTGAAAAGAGTGCTAGTTCCTGCAGATCCGCACATTTGATAAGCTCTCTATAAAACTAATATCTTCACTCGTATAAAACGCATAGCCATCCTTCTGCGTAAAGTATAATATTTGGTGTAAGAGGTAAGTTTACTATGTCATTGATATATAAAGAAACAGTAATGGATCCTAGAATGTGATCCTTGAAATATGCCATATTTTATTTGTCTCAATTTCGACTCAAATGCATTGATCTTTACTAATTATGACCTGTCGGATAAATAACCAGCAAAAGTCACAAGCTGTACCATACACCATAACGCAAAGTTTTTTTAAGAGAATTCCGTGTTTAATAAAATAAAATGCCTTCATTAAGTTTAGAAAGCTCCTACAGTGTATAACTGAATGTCAAAATTATTAAAATAGTATCTTTATAGTTAGAAAGATCATTTCTATTGACTATTTTACAAAAATCATACTGTTGCTTTACTAGCTTCCTGCTCCAAGACAACAAGTTAGCCGTTACAATTATAATGCAATTAAATGCAAAAGTGCAAGGTAGCTGGACGAGAATGACCAAAATAATCCCTGGAGAAGAATAAGAGGGACAAAGGACAAACACTAATCTCCAAACACAGCTAGGTGACTGGTGAGAGACGAAAAATCCGCCTGGTCGGAGTATCGAACCCAGGGCCTCTCCATTACCAGATTGGGCCGCTCTACCAACTGAGCTGATACAAGGTTGAGAATCGATGAAACAAGCAGGGACATCAGCTGCTTAAGTCTAACACTAACAAGGGTGAAGCATGCGATTTAGGTTATTATTATAATACAATGAAATGCAAGAGGTGCTAGCAGAAATGGACAAGAACGACGAAAACAATTCCTGGAGAAGAGAGCAAGAGGGACAAAGGACAAACACAAATCTCTAAACACAGCTAGGTGACTGGTAAACGACTGAAAAATCCGCCTGGTCCGGGTATCTAACCAGGCGGTTCGATACTGGACTCGTAAGGTTCGAAGACATTCTCGTCTGATCGAGTTTCGAAATGTTCTACGCACCGAACCTTCTACGCCGATTGTTCCAGAAGCCCACGCGTGTACATAAGGGGCTCCGCATGGCGAGCCGAGTCAGTTTCGCCCCAGCGTTCGACTCTGCTGTCTCGCCGACTTCGACGCTCGCGACGCTCTGTTATTATCTTCTATTCCCTTTTTGTTTTGGGCACAAGTTCGCCACATTAAACGTTTATTTCTTCTCTGTTATTTATTGTTCATTCTGGTCACCACCCGTGACATTCTGGTGGAGGTGCGGGGTACCGCATGCCCGTGCAGCGCTCCCTCCGAGTTCCCGCAGTGCAAGTCCGAACCCAAGCCCCCAAGAACCCAACGAAGACCAGACCGGGATCCGATCAAGCCGCCGGAACCTTGGCCTACCCCCGGAATTAGGACCCTTGCCACCCAAGACCAAGCAAACAAGGACGACGACGATGGCCAACCAGTCGGAGACCCCGGCCGCTTCTGCCGTCGTATACCTGCCCGTCGCACCACGAACTCCGACGCCTTTCCACGGGGAGATCCACGAGGACGTTGAAGATTGGCTTCAACATTACGAACGAGTGGCCCGCCATAACCGATGGACACCGGAGCAGTGCCTTCAGAACGTCTACTTCGCTCTGGAAGGCACGGCACGCACCTGGTTCGAGAACCACGAAGCGTCAATTTCGTCGTGGGAAGAATTCCAGGCCGAGCTGCGACGCACCTTTGCCAACCAGCACCGACGACAGCGTGCCGAAGAACTCCTGCGAGCGAGAACCCAAGGGCCGACCGAGAGCGTCACAAGCTTCGTCGAAGACGTTCTCCACCTGATGAATCGCGCCGACCCAACCGCTCCCGAAGACAAAAAGCTGCGTGTCTTGATGCGCGGCGTGAAGGAAAACATCTTCGGTGGCCTTGTGCGGAGCCCGCCTACCACCGTCAAAGGTTTCATCACTGAGGCCACCAACATCGAGCGTGCTCTGCAAGCCCGGGCCAGCCACTACCAGAGACTACCCGGCGTCAGCGCGGTTTCGCAGTCCCCTTGCGACCTTGCCCACGACACCCCGGGCATTCGTGAACTTATTCGCGACATCGTCCGGGAGGAGCTGAGAAGCTTCTGCCGACTGCTGAGCGCCCGGCCTCAATCTCCATTGCCGAGGTTGTTCGGGACGAGGTTCAGCGAGCGTTCCTGCCGGATACCCCTGTCACCGTGGCCGCAGCCGATGAGCCGACGCTGAGCTACGCCGCCATGGCCCGACGCCCGCCGCAAGCTCCCCGCCAAGCCACGGCGGCACCCCGAAGAGACGCCCGAACGCCGCAGTACCCCCGACGACAGGAAGATCAGGCGCACGTTCGCCCAGAACAACCTGCGCCGAGGAAGACAGACGTCTGGAGGACGGCCGACCGACGCCCGCTGTGTTACCACTGCGGGGAAGCTGATCATGTGTACCGCCGATGCCCATACCGACGACTCGGGCTGCGCGGGTTCCACCCGAACGATCCGCGCCCCCGTTATGGTGAACGCCCTCGGGAGATCGACGAGTACCTGCGACGACCTCAGTCCCCCGAGCCTGCGTACCGCCGAGTGTCCCGGTCGCCGTCGCCACGACGTCCAGCTTCACCGATGCACCGATCCCGACGTGAAAGCCTGTCACCCCTCACTCCTCGCCGGGGAAACTAGGCGCGGCAACCCCTGGAGGTGGAGTTGCCGAAGACGACCGACGCCAAGATCCTCCACGAACGTCGGAGGGCCCCCACTCAAACGCCACCAGAGACCGAAACGACGCTCCTGCAACGGTGAAGAATAACCTAAACATCGTTATCGACGGTCACGACGCGTCGGCTCTCGTCGACACCGGAGCAGACTACTCCGTCCTGAGTGGGAGGCTCTCCCAACGCCTTCGGAAAGTGACGACGCCGTGGGATGGCCCACAGATACGCACCGCCGGGGGACATCTCATCACGCCAGTCGGAAGATGCACTGCTCGTGTCGAGATTCACGGCGAGACGTGTCCGGTAAAGTTCGTCGTTCTACGGGACTGTGCGAGGGACGTTATACTCGGAATGGACTTCTTGTGCGAGTACAGCGCCGTCATCGACCTGGAAGCCAACGAGTTGAGGCTGCGGAAACCTGTCGTAATGCCCGAGGATCAGAAAACTTTGGCAGCCACGTCAGCTACAGTCCGTGTACTCTCCGACCACGTGAACTTGCCACCACGCTCGAGTGTACTTGTGCCTGTCGCGACCGAAAAAGGCATCTGCGGAGAAGCTTTGCTGGAGGGTAGCGTCCAACTGCTCCTAGGAGAGGGATCGGCGTCGCAAGAGGCATCGCGGAGCTCCAAGACGGACGCACTGTTGCACTCGTAACGAACTTCCGACAGGAGGCTCAGCACCTTACGAAAGGCACCGCCGTGGGTCACGCCGAGGAACTCCCCGACTCAGCCGCTATCGCCGGAGTATCAGAAGACATCTCTTCGTGGCCACACGAGACAACGCCGCCTTCGCAGTTCGACATTGATCCAACCCTGCCTACCCCACAACGGCGACAACTCAGTGACCTTCTCGCCGAGTTCAGTGAGTGCTTCTCCACGTCGTCAAAGGTACGCCAAACAACGGTCGCGAAACATCGAATTGTTACTGATAACGACGCGCTTCCCGTTCATCGGTCGCCGTACCGTGTCTCGGTGAAAGAGGAGAAGTAATCCAGAAGCAAGTTGAAGAAATGCTTGACGACGACATCATCCAGCCCTCAAACAGTCCGTGGGCTTCACCGGTAGTCCTGGTGAAAAAGAAAGACGGGACTCTTCGGTTCTGCGTGGACTATCGTCGACTGAACGCCGTAACAAAAAAGGACGTCTACCCGCTGCCCCGCATCGACGACACTCTGGACCGGCTGCGCCACGCCCGATACTTTTCGTCGATGGACCTGAAGAGCGGGTACTGGCAGATCGAGGTCGACGAACGGGATCGTGAGAAGACTGCCTTTGTCACGCCGGACGGACTCTACGAATTTAAAGTGATGCCGTTTGGACTGTGCACAGCACCGGCGACCTTCCAGCGCGTAATGGATACCGTCCTTTCAGGCTTGAAATGGCAAAGCTGTCTCGTCTACCTCGACGACGTCGTGGTATTCGCAAGCGACTTCGACGAGCACCTGAGACGTCTGCGAGCCGTGCTACAGGCTATCCAGAATGCTGGACTTACACTCAAGCCGTCAAAATGTCAGTTCGCTTACGGCGAGCTCAAATTCCTGGGCCATGTCGTGAGTGCTCAGGGTGTAAGCCCTGACCCGGCAAAGACATCCGCTGTCGCCGCATTTCCAAAGCCATCAGACAAGAAAGCCGTACGAAGATTTCTTGGGCTGTGCGCTTACTACAGACGTTTCGTTCGCGATTTTGCCAAGATTTCTGCACCGCTCACGAATCTGACGAAGGACAACGTGAACTTCCAGTGGGGAGAGGAGCAAGAACAAGCGTTCAACGAACTGAAGGAAAGACTCCAGTCGCCCCTATCCTCGGACACTTCGATCCATCAGCGGAAACGGAAGTTCACACTGACGCCAGCAACGCCGGACTCGGCGCGGTACTCGTCCAAAGACAAGACGGAGCAGAGAGGGTGATCGCTTACGCAAGCCGGGCACTGTCTAAGGCAGAGCAAAACTACTCAACGACCGACAAGGAATGTCTTGCTGTCGTCTGGGCGTTAACCAAGTTCCGCCCGTACCTGTATGGGATTCCGTTCCGCGTTGTCACGGACCACCACGCTCTCTGTTGGCTCGCCAACCTAAAGGACCCGTCAGGACGCCTCGCTCGCTGGAGTCTCCGACTGCAAGAATTCGACGTAACCATTGTGCATAAGTCTGGCCGCAAGCATAACGACGCCGACTGTTTGTCTAGGGCCCCAGTCGAACCTCCTTCCGACAGCACCGACGACGACGATGACGACCGTTTTCTCGGCGCAGTTACAGATACCGACATGGGAGCACTCCAACGAGACGACCCGGAACTTCGCGCGGTGATCGACCACCTCGAGGGTCAAGGAAGTTCAGTCCCGCGAGTCTTGGCCCGAGACATGTCAAGCTTCGTTCTGCGGCGAGGCGTGCTTTTCAAGAAGAACTTCGGAACCAGTAACTCTGACTGGCTGCTGGTGGTTCCTGCTGGCCTTCGAGAAGAAATCTTTCAAGCATGCCACGACGACCCGACGGCTGGACACCTCGGCTACAGCAGGACGCTAGCCCGGATTCGTGACAAGTACTACTGGCCGAGACTCCCGAAGACCGTCCATCTGTACACACGGTCCTGCCATGAGTGCCAACGACGTCAAAAGCCTCCGACGAAGCCAGCGGGACTTCTGCAGCCGATACCTGCCCCGACTACGCCCTTCCAGCAGGTTGGAATGGATTTACTTGGGCCGTTCCCAACATCAACGCAAGGAAACCGGTGGATTATCGTGGCGACCGATTATCTTACACGATACGCCGAGACGAAAGCCCTTCCATCGGGAACAGCGGTTGAAGTCGCCAAGTTTTTCGTCGAGTCCATCCTCCTTCGACACGGCGCACCTGAAGTGCTGATCACCGATCGCGGGTCATCTTTCATGGCACATCTGACTCAAGAAGTTCTTCGGCTCAGCCACACCAGCCATCGACGAACCACCGCTTATCATCCGCAGACCAACGGGCTAACGGAGCGGCTCAACAAGACGATCGCCGACATGATCTCCATGTACGTCGACGTAGAGCACAAGACATGGGACGAGGTGTTGCCGTACGTCACGTTTGCGTACAACACAGCGGTGCAAGAAACCACGGGAATGACACCGTTCCAACTGGTACACGGCCGGACGGTTACCACAATGCTCGACGCCATGCTGCCTCACGTGCCGGCCGACGATGGCAACGACGATGCTCAACTGATCTCGCAACGCGCGGAAGAAGCTCGCCAACTGGCAAGAATCAAGATCCATGACCAACAGCGAGTCGACGCACGCCGCTATAACCTTCGTCGCCGGGACGTCCACTTTCAACCCGGAGACCGGGTATGGGTGTGGACACCGATACGGCGCCGCGGTCTCAGCGAGAAGCTTCTCAAACGCTATTTCGGACCCTACAAAATCATCCGACGCCTGGGCGATCTGAACTACGAAGTTCTACCCGACGGAACGCGCCCATCTGCAAGACGCCAGCCGCGACCCGAGGTGGTGCACGTCGTCCGGCTCAAGCCGTATTACGAACGATAGAACTTTGGACTCTCGTCAAAGAGTGAACTGTGAACTGTGAACTGTGGCTCGCGACTCTGCTATCCTTTTGTTGTGAATCTGTGTTTTCATTTTGTGCTGCATCGGGACGATGCACTTTTTTAAAGGGGCCCAAAACAAAAAGGGAATGAAGATAATAACAGAGCGTCGCTGGCGTCGAAGTCGGCGAGACAGCAGAGTCGAACGCTGGGGCGATAACTGACTCCGCTCGCCACGCGGAGTCCCTTATGTACCCTCGTGGGTTTCTGGATCATTCGGCGTAGAACTTTCGGTGCGTAGAACATTCGGAACTCGATCAGACGAGAATGTTCTCGAACTTACGAGAAGGCCGAGTTGAAAGAATAAATAGAAGTACAGTCCCCTCACTGGAATCGAACACTCGGCTTTCTGCGTGAAAGGCAAGCGCGTATAACCCTTTGCGCCACGAGCGCGCTGCCTGCTTTGAACATCTGCGCTCGCGGCATTGCCACAAGTTCGCCACATTAAACGTTTATTTCTTCCTCTTTATTTATTGTTATTCTGGTCACCACCCGTGACAATATCTTTAGTTATCCAAAGTCTTATTATTTTCATGCCTTGTTTACAATTTCTAATTGGGAACGCTCCATCATAAAGCTCTCTGATTCTAGTTACAAATGTCATAACCTGTACTATGTTTTGTGCACAGTATACATCATGCCAATTTACATTGAATATCATGTTGTAAGAGTTACTTATATTCGCGTGAATTATAGGTCTTAGGGCAGTTTCAGACGCCAAAAGTGACGGTGTAGTTGTTCGCTAAGAAGGAAGAACGCAAAAAATTGGTAAGTGAAAGCTTATAGAGTATAAAAGAATACTCCAGGATTTGTTTCACTTTGCGTGTAACTATTTATTCAGAAATAGATTAGAGTCGCGCTACCCAAGTTATTTTTATTGAAGCAGTAATTAGATTGGTATACCCGAACGATTGAATAATGCCAAGAAACTGTCGACACGATAAATGCGAAACAGATAGATTGATATTTAGATCATCTATTATTATGAATGGTAACCTCAAGTTAATAACCTACTGTAAAAAAGTTTCTAGGCAATTAAAAAATTTCCATACTGTCCCCAAATCTGGGCGGTATATACCAGCAACTATCGATCCGTCACATGTTGCAACAATTGATTCTTAATGACGGTTACTGCTGACTACTCGAATGTCTTGGGTAACGAGTATCTTCACAAAAATACTTTGAAACGCCCCCTTGTTTTAAGTTCGATCTAAAAACTTTTCCACTCTTATAACCTAGAAAAGTTACTTCGTCACCATTACTACACAGGCAAGTTTCTGTAAAAGTTAAAATATTGGCACCAAATAAAAACATAAACTTGCTCAATAAAGCTAAAAATGAACGTTTAATGCTGATAACTTGTGCCTAGCATCATAAAGTAACAAAATATTACTTTGACGACGACGGAAGGATGACTCCCTCAAGCAGCTACACGAAGCTCATTTTGTAAGCGCGTGTGTATATAAAAGTTTCCGTGCTCGAACAAACAGCAAGATTCTCGAGTCATCTGGAAAATCCCAGTCATGCAAACAAAAGAAAGATAAAAAATGACAAGTGCTGGCGGAGATCACACACCAGCCAACAGCGTGGGAGTCGAGCACAATGCTGACTCAGCTATTCTCTTTCGTCAATATCAAAGCGAAAACCTAAAAAATACTATGAAACATAACAATTTCATCCTGCTTATTTTTTTATACTTGTAGCGTTCAAGTAGAAAACTGAAAATTGCTTTTCAAGATCGCTGCGTTCTGTTGAACAATATTTTTTTTCGAATTGATCGTGGTTGTAATACAAACACTAAGATGTTGTGCCAGTCAATTTTGTTTACTTTGTCGAGATCATCCTCAGATACAATTTTCTTGGTTCGGTCGCCTCTCAGTTTTTGCACGAAGATATTGCCGTTCGTTTGCCACGCCAGACCTCTATCCCCTTTGCTCTGCCTCTGCTATCAGGTTGTGCTGGTTTCTTCAGTACATAACAACGGAATAAAACAATTTTTTTGTTTCGCGTTAGCGTCGCAATTGTAGCTGCACAACGTCGCTTTCGGTCTTGGACAACGGTGCCGTATGGTGCGATGTCGGCGTTTCGCGGCACGGCGATCGCGAAGAGGTTCGGTTCGTCCCCGCTGTTGTCCGCTCGTTTTCTCCTCCGTGTGGACGCGCTTGGGAGGCGGACGATCCGCGGACGTGTCGTCACATGATCAATACGTCCGCGGATCAGTCCTTCGTGTGAATCGGCCAATACCGGTAGAGAGAAGCGGACAAGTTTGCTGCACCGAAGGCGAAATGATGCAACACTTCCGAGGCAACCAACCCGTAGGGTTAAATTTCCGGCGTCACATAAACAATTGGCAAATCCGGGAAGCTGAGTGAACACGAGTGCCGCGTCATCGTTCAACTTGCACTCGTGTTCCCACCAATTGAACACGAGCCTCAGTCGAACGCTGATGCATGCTGTCGTGTCCAATTTGTGCTCTGCACTGGCCTTGTCTACGTGCGGACAAGAATTAATTGACAATGACGACCCGAATACCGGGAAAAGCTGTCGGCTTCCATAGGTATATTCACACAACGGACCGATCCGCGGACGGATTGAATACTTGACACATGCCCGCGGATCGTCCGTCTCCCAAGTGCACTCACACGTAGAGGGGACGACGAGGAGACGAGAGAGAGGATGGATCAAACTTATTTGAGATACCACAGTGCTACAAAACGCCAACATCGCTATCTGGTACCGTTGTTGTCCAAGAGAACAAATCGACGTTCGTAGCAAAAAATACAATGCTATCGCATGATTAAAAAAAATCAATTTTCGCCATTGTAACGTGCCAAGCCGCAACGAATAATGTGATAGGCTTAGCGCGATGCGCCATCGAATAACGCAAGCATGGTCCCGCTCGGCGAGCCTCGGCGTAGGAGCAACGGAGTCCTCGGATGGAAGAGGGCTGTTTGCAGATGTCTTCGGGCACCGCGCTCTCGCGCACAAGGCTTCGGTACACCGCAGCCGAAGAAAAAGGTCTCGCTGTTTGAGAGACTGAATATACGTACAGGAAACATCGCGGCGTGCTAGATGACTTTTGACAGAAGCTTCTTGACATGAACTCGGAGGACTACGGGAACCTGCAGCGCATCATCCGGGCAAAGTTCCTGCAGTTTTTCCTCACTGAAATAGTGCACAGTCCTCGAGACGTCAGGTGACATGCCAACAATGTTTTCGCTAAATATAGCGAGGAATCTTATATTGTGTTTGGATCACGTACGTAAATCTCCGCGCTAAATATAAATTAAGCAGGAAATACACGTACTGGCGGATAAGAGGATAAAAAAATGTTTCAATTTTTTATAAGGATTTATTTGTGTTTCACGCCATAGAGCAGCTCACGCTATGAACGACGCCCCAAAGGTTTTATTCGGAAGGCACCACCCCGGACTGAAACCTTACGCCCTGACTGTTTAAGTCAAAACCAAAAAGTAGTAAGAGAAAAACAGAAAAAGAAGAGACATAATTTTTGGGTAGCGGTATCTGATCACGTCCGACGTCGAAGTAAAATGTTAACTACCGAACTAACCCTACTTCTGTGCTACATCACATTCAGTGATTCTTTTTTTTATCTGTCGTCAAAATATGCAATCTCAGCTGTCGAAATTCAGACAACTGAATTCGACTCCACGATATTCAATGGAAACGTTGTGATTTCCAGAATTCAACATGCAAACTCTAAACGGAAAGACTGGCCGGGAAAGTGGAATGCATTTTTATATACTTTTTAGAGATTTTTAATACGACACAAGCCCCACCTGACTTTATTGATTGAAGCTATTCAAGAGTGCAAACGCCTTTTTCTAGAGATTCGCTTACTCGATTATAGATTCGCAAAATCCTGTCTTTTCTACTGTAAGAAGAGAAAAAAAAACATTATATTAACGCGTAAAAAATATGCAACGTTGACTATGGAAGATAAAGCGACAAAGACAAGTGGGAGCTAGAAAGATGGAACTAACATCTGCTGGAGTTCGCCATGCATTAGTGCTGCTCAGGCGTGAGCAGAAATTGTGCAGATGCAAGCGCCACTGAAGATGCAAAAGAAACAAACATTTCTTTAGAACACGAAATCGTTCTTCCCGATGTCTGTTCTTTCGGCAGGTATATAATTTCTTGCATCTTGTTCTTTTTTTTCCTTCTAACCCCTTGTGCACACATTGCTTTCAAAAATTCTTCACGTTCAACTTTTTTTATTTACAGCGTACCTTTTTTTATATTTTAGCGCTATACATTCAAGCTACAGCCCATTCGAAAATAGATCTTCCTCGGCTTGTCTAGTAAAATAAGACAAAACGACATTTAAAAAAATATAATGTAATAAAAATATCTTATTTCTTTATGTAAACTTGAATTATATTGGCTTTTCACGCCGAGTTAACAGCCAAATTTTGTTTAATTAAATTTGTGAAGGTAGTACTATTCGTTAATTGAAAAAATGGATTCGCAGTGCACCCATTTCAAATAACGTTCTTTTCAAAACGTCGGAAGGGAAGACTTATAATATTGAAGTAAATTTAAAATGTAAAAGACATACCAGTAACGTACACGTTTGTCAAAAAAAAGTAATAGATTAAATTACTTTTCCTTACAAAGTATTAAATTAGAATACATGATTACTTGAGCAGCAAAGTAATTGGCCGTTACTTGAGAATCTAACCTCTACTTCCTTTGAAATACTTCAAATATTTCAAAGCGACAGTTTTTTGCCGGTTTGAAAACGAGTGCTTCTTACAGTCTGTAATTGAATTTGAATCATTGCTTTATAAAATAAGGATCTTAATATTTTCTTAAACCGTCCTCCTGTCGGACACTAAGTTCAAAAATGTCTTTGTTGGAAATTCGTCCGAACGAAGGTCGCCATTAGAAACGAGAGGGGAGAATAGTAACGATTACAACTAATTTTAGTACTTCCAAAAGTAACCATATTACTGTTGCAGTTACTACCTAATGAATGAAGCTAAATGATTACAAAATTTCGCAAAAAGTAATCGATTACAAGGTAGTAACTACTGCAAAAGTCTGCATAGAGCATACCACATAAAGAGAAAACAAACTATCTGTATTTATTTGTTACCGAATTCTGCCAAAGTGATAAACATCAAACCAGAGGCATTTTAACTGCTGTCAACCAAGCTGCTTAGCGATCTGGACGCTACCGCCTAGAATAATGATATCTCGTTCAATTGCATTGTGACGTCACAGCGCTGAGATCTACCGCAAACACGAGTGCCGCAAAGCGTTTGAGTGGGACGTGGGACCAATCAATGAGTCGAAGGACGGTGGGCGTCGGGTTCGAATTTAATCGCTGAGTTGACGCCATACTATCCTTCGTTTTTGGCTTACAAGGTGCACTGAAGATATTTCTGAGATCGTCTGTTCTTGGTGATAACTCATTCTACAGAAACTTAGCATTCTAAAAAAAAAAAAAAAATTACACCATCTTCCCGAGGGGAACCATGGGGTGATGCGGAGCATCGCGGATCGTAATTAATTTATTCCCTTCTTGACTGATTTCTTTTGGCCGGCCGGATTTGGGCTGCGGCGGACGCGAGCGGCCGAGAAACGCTAGCAGACGACAGCCGCAGAGTTGCGGGGAAAGCCCACCCCACTGGAAAGCCCTGGCGTGGCGCTGCGACCCGCGCGCCCAAAGCTATCCTCCTTTCACTCCTCCGGGAGAACGCGCGCTACCGCTGCTTATATTCACACTTGAAGGAGAGGAGACTAGAGGAGGAGATTGCGCATGCGCGCGCGGTGTGAGTAGGAGCGAACGCACGCGCAGTGCACGCAGCTGGTAGAGAGACAGAGCGGAGAGAGTAACGCGTAGCTGTTGGAGAGAGGGAAGGAGGAGAGTTGCGCATGCGTAGTGCGAGTGCGGACTACGACGCCGACGCCAACGCCGCGGGACATAGACCCGAGCAAGAGATGCTCCGCATCTAAAATTATGCTCGCGCGACGTCTATTTTCCTACTGAAAGTGTGATCGAAGTTCGTGCCACGACCCTTGTCTGAGCAGAAAATCTTGAGCACAGAGTTCAGCGGAGGCGCCGGCAGTGTGACGACGGGCTCGAGTCAGCTACTCGCAAGCCGCCTTCCCGAGAGAGGCGGTTTGCGATTGGCTGACGCGCGCCCGTCGTCACGCCGCCGGCGCCTCCGCTGAATTCTATGCTCCAGATTTTTCTGCTCAGAAAGGGTCGTGGCGCGAACTTCGATCACATTTTCAGTAGAGAAAATAGACGAAAATTATTTCCTACTAGGAAAATAATTTTTGAGGTTACCAGGATGCGTGGAGGCCGTAAGATAAGTTATCATCAAAAACAGAGGATCTCAGAAACGTCCCCAGTGAACCTTTAAATTCAGATGCAGCAGATGCTACATCTTGATGAGATCAATCGGGCAATGCCAAAAGCGCACCATCATTCATTGTGTTTGCCGTGTTTCTGTGCGTGTTCTATCATCGCTGAACCAATCATAAACAGATAAGGCCAATAGCGACTTGAGCTTTTGACGCTGGTTAATTGGTTCCATTGCCTCGTAGCGTCGGCTGCGTCTGGACTTAAGCTCAGAAGAAGTATTCAATGATGAGGTCATGTAAAGCTAGTGAAAGCTGTTTACGGGCTTCAATCTTTCTGCGCACTTTGAAGAAAGCGAGCAAAAAGCGAGACAACTGCCTGCAATTACTACTTTTCCTTGACCGTTACTATATTTTCAAGTCCAATACTTTGCAGAGATTTCCACCACCTGTGCTTTAGTCGTGCCGCTATTGGCGCGAGGCCAGGAAGTCGGGTTTCCCCGTCGGCCGCGCGGAGAGAGAAGAGAGCGATAGCCATCTCTTCTCTCTTTGCGCTAAAGGGAGAAGTCTCCCTGCCGTCTGCTTGAAGAGACTTGTTTTCAATCCTTACTCAGGTTATGGTCAGAACAGTCCACACGAAACGTTAGCAAAGAGTATCGAGGACGTTGTGCCCACACGTAATCCGTTGTACATGCGTTTTAAAAGCTTCCACCGCGCTTACCCACTTACTTCACCGAGCACTGGTGACAGTCGTTCTGGCATCCAAGACGCCAACCACGACGGCTTAGAGAATTAACCACGTCGTACCTCCGTCCTCAGGTAAGTGACTGCACCATTCCACCCGAATTGCGCGACGGTGCTACAGCTAACCCTCTTGTTTCTTTACATAATTTTACAAAGTTTACCACCTCAAACGCGCGATAGGTAGTACAATGTTAGAAAGTGCAGCACCTACTACCTTTCTCTGACCATTACTACCTTTTTACTAGCTATTTACTACCTGAAACGCATGACAGGGAGTAACTGCAGGTTCTAAGCGGGAAAGCGGGAACATGGCTGCTTTGAATCTATGGGGACGCTGTTTTATAGACTGTCGCAAATAATTACTTTGCGTACCGTTACTTCTTAGTAAGAGATACTTTCCTTGGAATGTTGAGCAATAATATTGCAGAAGTATGTTGATGCAAAAGCAGCACCATATTTGAAACATCGTTCACGGACGAGGTGGTCACTGAACAACCGACTCCTTTCAATGATCAGTATAAAACACGCATGGGTAACCATGGGTAGCAGCGATTTGGTTCGTGTCGTTGCTTTTGTGTCTTGTGCGTGTGTATCATGTGTTCTAATTCCTTGTTAGTATCAGATGTATAATACGTCGTGCAAGTGTTCATTTTTATTTATTGATTTATGTATTTATTCTACAATACTGCTACCCCAAACATAGGGGCATTGTTGAAACTTATTATCTGAAAGCGGGCATCCCTACACGTTTTAACACACATTCTTGCAAGCGTACCGGGTCTTGATTACATCAAGAATTAACCTCCGTGCGCGATGTTACGATTGTGTTCCATACGAAATAAAGGGGAAAGGTGCAGCATCATTAAAACCATTTTGTCGGTCTTATTAATAAAGCTGCAGAGCAAACAATAATCCAACTACAGAATTTTCCCCGAATAAGCTCTTTTACTTAACCACGTAACTGTGTCGTTATTTGTCCCCAAAATTTTATTTTTGCTAATGTTTAAAGATGTTCTTTGTTTTTTTACGGAAAAGTGTTTGAGGACGATTAGTGGTCGTATATAAAACTATCAGAAATTTCACTGTCTTGTTGGTGTGTGCTTTCATCTTTCGCCCTATCTCAATTTACTTTTACAGGGCTGCCGCAATTTTTTATGCTAATCATAATGGCGGCGCTCTCTTTATCAAAATGGCCGGCAATCGGCGGTCTTGTAATATGTTAATAATGTCCCCAAAACGTATAATTTTACTACTTTATACTGCTTCCGAATCGGCTAATCGTCGGCTTCGTAAATTGAACCAAACTCGCCTGCCACATGTGGTGATTTTCTTTACATCTCGTGATCATTGCAGACCACGCCGCAAGTATAGACATTGTCATCTCAGTAGTTACCTGACCTATGGATAGAAGGCGCTGACGCATACGCCACCATTGAGTGGCTTCAATTTGGTTGGTTTCGGTTTCAGCGCACTCGCGGCTGCGTCGGTGTTTTATGTCCTTTTCGCTTAATTTTTTGATACAATTATGTTCGTTAGTAGAATACAACGAATGAAACAGTGGTAATGAACTACTATGAGAACTATATAATGTTCTTACGTCAAATTGATGACTTTGTTTTTACAAACAAGTTATCATGAATCTGGTCAAGTTCGTCGTTAACTGCGGCCAGGTCATTCATTAATTTCGGCAACAGAAAACGAGAAGTTGAACAACCTAGAGTAGCAATGTGCTAAATTCAGAAAAAACAGATAAATTCGCAAGTTTACTGCGCACAGTTTTATTTTTGCGGACACTAAGTATTTGATAATTTAGCAGGCTCAAAAAGGCTCCCATAATTAGGCAGATTGTAAAAAAAGAAGTGAAATTGTCTCGGCTTGATTTTGTTTTAAAGAAATTAAGTACTCAAATGTATTTCAAAAGTCAATCCTAACACGTGAGAAAAAATCGGCTTTTCTATCGTCCCTGGTAAAGTATTCATTAACAACATTTCACAATGCTCGCCAAGTGAAATAAGTTACTTGTTATACATATCCTTACAGCGTGTTCAAGACATAAGATAAGCGGCAGGCCAGTCAAGTGAACGGTTACATTTACCTTCTATAAAAATGGCCAAATTAAATTAAATGGCGCAAGAAAAGTGACCTCGAGCAAACGCCAGGCACAATTTCATGAACCTGTGTGGACAAATTTTTATTTGCTAAAACTGAACTGATGCGCTTAGTACATATCTGCATCACGAGCCACTGAAATCAAATCCATATTTGAAATCGACAACAACGCTGAATGTTTTTGTTTTCCATACTGACTGTTTTTGTTTTTGGCGTGGCGTCGGTCCCCAGGCGCTCTCAATTTGCAGGTTATTTTTAACTCGGGAAGTCCCAACCTTTTTGTTCAAATTAGTCACTTTAAATACATTTTGACACCCGAAGAAAATAATTAAAGCACCTGAATGATTGTAGACATGCGATGGAGTAGTGGGTGTGGTTTCTTTACAATTTATAAATGAAGCGACCTAGCAAATATTTTTGTCGCAAAAGCGATGAACATCTAGTGCACTTAGGTGAAATAATATAAACAAACAAATCACCTAATGTTGAGGTTACCATTATCTCGATCATCATATAAAATACAAGTTAAACATTCGTCGCCTATCTTATGTATCCTTTATATCAGGGTTGGTCAAGCTGCGGCTCGGGAGTCGCATGCGGCTCTTCGCGTGTTAAAGTGCGGCTCATGGCTTCTTCCCCAAACCCCCTCCCCTCCACACACACACACACAAACACTCCCCCGCCTCCCTCCCGGTAACACGAGCACTTCTCCAAAGAGATCGAAAGACATGGTTGCGGTTTGGTAGTCTTGTGTTACTGCTACCTTACGTTCAGTTGGACTGCTTTTGACTCGGATAGATTGAAAGTAGTTAGAGTTTCGTTTATTCTGGACAAAAGTTTGCCGCCCCCCCCCCCCCCCCGCCCCTCGCGGCTCTTGGAAATTTCGTGGTTTTGTGTGCGGCTCATGGGTGGGTCAGCTTGGCCACCTCTGCTATATATAGTCAAAAGCAACTGTTTTCAATGCCTTATGAAGGGAAAGCACGATGCTTCCAAAAAGCACATATAATGACTTCATACGATGATAATTCCTAACCAAACATACGTTGTCATAAGTAATTGTCCTTTCAACCGTTACGCTGTCCTAGAGTTAACTGCATACTCAATCTGCCTAAGTACTGATTTATGTGGTCCATTAAACCTGCTCACATGTATCCAGCCCGCCGAGGATGAAACTGATAAAAACATGTCATAAAATTATTAAATTGTGCGCATAACTATTAAACGTTATGCACACAATAATGAAACGCAGTTAGGTAGCAGATAGAAGCATCAGAGATCGCTTTACAGAGTGAGGCAAGAAACGTGATGAGAAACACGAATACAACGGCTTCGCCAAGGCGTGGAGAGGAGAGCGGAGCGACGAGTTGAAGTCACCTTATGGCGGCCGCGTCACGTGATTCCAAGATGGCAGCGCACATGCGAGGGAAGGTGAAATGGCCTATACTTGCAGCAATAATCTCTCGGAGCCTTTCCAACTTTCTCAACTTCGATTCGACCATAAACGTAGTCGATAATAATATATGTCCTATGGCGCGTTGTTCACGGTAATATAGAAACAAGCAATGTTCTGACATTTTCAATGCTTTGAGTGGTGAGTTGACACAATTTTTCAAGTTAATGTGAAACGAATTGAGCTAAATTTCAGAAGTCTCCTGACACTACTATAAGTTCACAAGAAGAGTAAATTATTCCTCTTGATTACGTTTATTGAAATACGTCACTATTGGTTTTATGTTACGGACCCACAGCGCAGACGCCCTGCCAGCATCGATGTTGACAAGGCGTTTCTTTTTGAGTACACACGAATTCCAGTGTATTGTGCACGTAAGTATGATCGCTAACGTTCCATGCTATAGAATGCGAACGAACATTACATCGCATTCCGCTATCGAGGCTTTTCAAACATACGGCTCTATATATGAAAGAAAATGTAGGAGTTTTAAATGGATTTGAGAATGAAATATCTTTCTCCTATTTACTTTTGTAACGTAACTGAAAAGCGTACGAGTCCGAACAATAACGAGTGACTGATGATGTCAACGAGAAGGGCTGCGGTGTTCCATATTACATTTGGCGGAAAGACGTATGACAACTTTAGAGCGCCACAACGCAAAAACTTTGTTTAATACTACAAAAGAAAAACAACACAAACATATCAAATTTTAATAAAAATATTGATAACGGCACGATTTTCTAAAGATATATAATTGTGTTATTTTTTACTGCTGTTTCAAGTGTCTAGCTCGATATGTGGACAATGCAATACCGACCTTTGATCACAAAAGTTTCGCAGATATTTCTTTTCCATTTATAATTGGATGGGAAACACTGATATTATGAATAAGGGATCTTAATTTATCGTTTTGAGATAAAGGGAAACATTCTTACTAAACACATAACCAAACGTTTTATGATTTGTTTTGTATTTTTACGTGTATAAAATATTGAACATGATGACAAATGGCGCAACAAAGAGACAAGGACTAAAGATTAAGGAACACAGAACAGGGACAGGCGTCTGTGTTCTGTGTTTCTTACTCTTTCTTTTTTCGTGCCTTTTTGATCATATTTTAATGTTTCCCATCCTGCCCAGCTTACCACTTTAATATAGAATATTGAATGTCACGTAGAATACATGATTTGCATAAAAAAGCGAGCCCAATATTATCACGCTTGAAAAAAAAAGAACATTGGCGAGGCTGAAGTGATATAACTATTTCAAAAGGCTTTTCGGCATTTCAATGCGGGAGAAAAACATTGCAACTAAATTTTATATATCTCCTTCAAAGTAAAATATTACGGCAAAAAACAATCAGCCGTAGAAGCACACAACCGTATTGAAAATAACACTTCAGCCCTGGTGTGTAATGGGACCCTGACAGCCCTGGAAAACCCTTCAGCCCATCAAACCCCTCGGCTCTTCAGATCCCTTCAGTCCCTCAAACTCCTTCAGCCCTGTAGACCCCTCAGCCCTTCAGCTCTTTAGACACCCAAATGAGAGTAAGCATAGACCGAAATTGCAGTTTAATACGTTATTGGAAGTCTATTTCAGACAGTGAGTCGTGCATGCATACTGTAAGTTAAAAAGACGATAGGAACCAACGTGTGCAAAAACCAGGGCGCAAGCAGCTGTAGACAAAAGCTATCAGAATAAATAGAAACAACCGTTTTCTTTGTCGCAAACAATATATTTCCAGGTTCTCGCAACCCGGATACAAAACAACAACAGCAAAAACAGCAACCCAAAACATCAGTTTTTGATCACGCTTCGCACGAATGATCGGGACAGGCCTATAAACCTTAGCGGCGTACTTACTATGAAGTGACAGCGAACTCCAAATCTAGGCGTCACACAGCACCCTCACAAGTCAAACCTGTGAAACCACTCAAATGGAATCAACAACGCTCGAAACAAAAAGGCTGTAGGTGATAGAAATGACACTCCCGCTGATTGCGAGCCCCGAACTGGACGTCAGCCCGAATCTCCCGCTCATGAAGGGGAGGACGCCCGGAAGTCGAAGCACTCAATGAATTTCGCCGGGCGTGCGGGATGGAACGGAGCGGGTGACCGGGGTCGACGGAGCCAACCGTGTACAGCTCCATCGAGTCCGCTCGAGACGGAGCTGGCGGCGGCCGAGACTGTGCTCCCTGAGCTTGCGGCGACTCAGCTGTCGTCTGTAGTTATCCTTTCGGGTATCGGACTCCCGAACGGCCCTTCGCCACTCCAAAGCCCAACGACACGCCACATTTTGCCCGGGGAGCGACGTCCCTCGAAGGCAACCGTCGATTTTCTTAGGGTTCCCGCACACTGCAGGCTTCCTCCCTGTAAACGAGGACCCAAATCGTTTGGCCAAGCTGGTCTACGTGTGGGCACCGTTTTCTAGCATCGCGAAAACGGCGACAGTACGAAGGGCTCACTCCTCGACTACGCCTTTGACAAGCTCGACCAGTGCTAGCTGCTCGAGCTTGTCATGCTAGCGGCGGGCTAAGAGCGGCTCGTGCCGCTAGCGCTGCTCGAGCAAGCTCTTAGCAGCTAGGCAGAAATAGGCCTACCTGGCCGGTGGCTCCCCGGGTGAGATTTGCTCTTCTCGCCGAATTCATACTCACTGAATTCCTCGAACACATGTAACTCCTGTCCAAACTGTGATCATAAGCATTCGATAGAAACCAGAAACATATATATGTGAACAAGGATTCATCCAAACTCCAGGAGCGCAGACTTACCAACTCGAAAAAGGAAAGAAGTGATGAGCCTTTCTTGCTGAGCCGTTGAACTCTGCCAGCAGGACGGTGCAGAGTACCCATGAGTTGTGGGCCACCTGTTGGGACGGTGCCTTGCGCCGCTTGCAAGTGTACGCGTGCGGTGGCGCGGCGCGTTTTGCTGACGTCCTGCGCGCTGTCTGCTGGATGGTGTGATCTATTCTGAGGAGAGGTTGAGATCATCATAATGCGTACTGGCCTAAGAGTCGCAATAAAGAATACAACAGAAGCGGACATCTACCGCTGACGGGAAGCTGCAAATCAAGAGGTGTCAGTTGCCGCTGGGAGAGTGTTCCTTTTTGTTGTGTGTCTGTTTTCTTAGAGTGATGTTTTCGGGTGCGCTGTTACGTTGAACACGGTGACAACGAGTTTATCGGACGCACACCGCAAAGAGAAGCCTGTTTAGTCTAGCGCCAAATAGTGCCGCCATTAAATATTTCAACACGCCCATGCGATGACCTTGCTCGCCAACAGGCTCAAACGCGTCACCGTTACCCCACGGTTAGTTTTAAATATACCGAAACCCAAGCACGTTTACCAAAAGATCGCAACCGAAATAACAGTAATATTCAAAACACTCGACTACACCCTGTCGGATATATCCTGATCTCTCCTACAGACCCGTCAATACGATTTTGATGGTCGCCGTGCTTTCACGGAAAAGATTAAAACAGACCATACAGTTTTTTTAAAACTATGACGGCTGTCCTACGCCCTTTAGAAATGCTTAAATGGTGCGTCAGGCCCTTTAGAAAACTTCTACGGATATCTCAGACCCTTCAAAAATACTTGAAGTGTACGTCAAAACATTTCAGAAATCCTGGTGTGCCTCATAGATAAATATACTATAGGGAAGGCTTAAAACAATTCAAGCAAAAAATCGTTATGACATATTCTCTACATTAAGTAAATAATTATTTCGTTCGTCTTATTTCTGTGTTGTGTCTTCATCAGGCACGCTAGGTGTTTGCAGCATTACACCAACGGCAAACTTTACTCGGGAAGAGAAACAAATTCATAGTGAATAAACCAATAAAGGACAACACACCTTCCTCCCCCTTCTCACAGGTTTTGCAGTCCGAAAATATCTTCGACTGATGTTTCATAATCTTGGAAATGCATTCACTTTGCGCCCACACATTTCAGGCTACATTTTGCATTATGGACGACCAACTAACTGGCATTAAAAGCACTCGATTTGGATGCTTTTTCACCTCACCTGTGCCGTCAGGCTCCTCGACAACCTTTTTAATAATGAAGCACTTAAAAAGATACTGAAATGAAAAACAAAACGTTCTTTATAGAACCTTTGTATAATCACTGGCAAAATAATAACGGCCGGGGTTTCCTTCGTATGACCGACCTCCGTTGCGCGCTCGTTGCCCTCCACCATGTTTCGGCCGCGCGTGCAAACTCGAGGCCCAAGAGAGCATTATCCAAGGCAGGAATCTGGCGCATGAGCAGCTAAACCTCCTGCCGTTTTCGTTCTAGGTGAGGCAAGTATTTTATTTGTTTTGTAAATTAAAAACTAATATGCAGAAAATATGCGCCGTTAGACGCAATTTAGGCGGAAGTCACCCTTTTAGCGCATCAAACCCCTTTAGCCCATGCAACACCTCAGCGCTTCAAACCCCTTTAGCCCTTCAGACCCGGCAACCTTTCAGACCTGAAAAGCCTTCAATCCTTTACACGCCGAAATGACTGAACCATAGACCAAAAATACAGTTTGAAATGCTATTAGAAAATTAATTCAGACATTGCGTTTTACGTGCACGTTGTAACTCAAAAAGACGAAAAGAACCAATCTTCAATCAAACCCGGGCTTAAGTAGCTGCAGACAAAAGCGACCAGACTAAATAGCTAAAACTGAGTTTCTTGTCGCAAAACAAAATATATTTTGAGGCACTCGCTTTGGCAGGCCGGGTGCTCTGGAGAAAGCTACTCACATTTCAAAGCGAAATGGCGGGAACATACATGGACAAAATTAATGCGAGCCGATCCAACACCACCTAGAAGAATGAAAGCCTCCACATGGCCTCCTCTCCCTTCATGAAACGTCATCAGAGTCGGAGGGCGCTAACTCGGTGACTGGGCCCGAGCCCGACCTTCAACGCGCTGATTGGACACGAGTCCCAGCCGAATTCTGACAAAGCACTCGTGACCAATCTCAGGCCTCGATCGATCTGACTGTGATGACGCGTGCGGAGGCCTTCTGTCAAGGTGGTGTTGGCCGATCTCCCGATTGTCTCCAGCGAAATGGCTCGCAAGTTCTTACCTGTGTAGGTAACTTCTCGGCATTAAATCATCAGTCGCAATGACGACGGTCACCCAATTCACAAAGCAGCAGGGTCGTTCGGCAATTAACGTTTTTATTTAGCATCAACACGCGCAAGCCAACAAATCCTGACAGATTAAGGAAAATAGTTAAAGTTGGACGCTAGGCTTAAGCCAGTCCCGCAATGACAAAAAGCACCCGCACAGCGCTTCTGAAGGCGCGTACTTACGACCGTTGTTTCGCTCCATCGGTTGAGGAGACCTTCCACTAAATACACCATGACCGCGGAACGACTCGGACTTTTAAAAGAACCGAGCTCAACGACTTTGCTCGCCAAGGCTGAGTTGAGCACGCGGTTAGCGCCGGCGGCCATGTTTGTTATCATTCGGAAACGAAGTGAAAAGGTGAGCTGAGGATATGTTTTAAAACAATAATGACTATATAGATTATTTGTCTCCCAAACATATTGTCATTTAAAATGCTAATATGGCACAGAAAAACTGTTTTACAACAAACAATTCGCACCTCAGTTATCTCTTCAACCAATGAGAGCCGAGAAACTGTGCTTAGCTAGATAAGCACCTTTCATTATGGGCGGGCCTGGATCAGGGTCTCCCACGTAAATGAGGACTAACGGTAAATATATTGCTAATTTGTTATTAAAAAGAAAAACGCCTTATTTAGGCTTTTTTATTTCAGTGTTCTTTTTAAGTCCACAGGGTCGGATTTTGGTCAAAGTGAGATCGAGAGCCTCCTCTATTGCCGGTTGAACGTGATGCCGCATCCTGCGGATATTCAACCAATGAAAAAGTTCTGAACTTGTCCCCAGTTCACAACCGGGAAACATTTAGTGAGAACGTCACACCACCACCGGCATAGCGAGAAATTTCTGGCAGCCTCCAATACACTTGTTCTTGGTACTCGTTCACCACCGTTCAACGTGAGCTTTTGAACGGCAGCAGGATAACTTGAGATTTGTAAAAGAACCGCGGGCTGCGAATGCCTTCCAACGTGTATTAGCGGAAGATTCGAATTTCAGCCGGCGTCCAATTTCACTTCGCCGCGGCGCTCGCTTCGTAGCCGACGATCAACTTTTTTTCCCCGTTTTGTTAACTGGCGACATACGGCCGTTTTCTTGTCTTATTTCCGTCTTCGAATGTTGCATCATAGCAGACAAACCGCGCAGACAAACCGCGCAGACAAACCGCAGACAAACTGCGTGATTTTGCAGTTCTCTTTTTGTGTGTGCGTGATTGGTGTAGCTGGTGATAGCAACCTACAAAGACGACGCGCGCCGTAAGAATGCCCTCTTGGCGCTGCTTGATTGACACCATGGAATTATAGTGCCGGGGCTGCGGTCGGATTTAGAGTGAAACGTAGTATAGGGCCGATCCTCCCTATAAAACAAAAACATAACACTACACCTGCAGAATGTAATAAATCTATAAAGGTTTCACCTTAGGCCCGGGCACAGCACACGCTACAAGCTGGTGTGGCTAATCAAACCACGATAAAAGCATACCGACACGGTGTGGTCGTAGTTCAGTGCGCCTTCTATCATCGCTGACCCAATCGTACACCTGCAAGGCCCTGTGACTTGCGCTTTTGAAGCTGTTCGATTGGTCCCATTAGCTCGTAGCGTCGGCTGTGTCCGTACTTAAGGTGGAACTAAGTGCACTTCACACGAGAAAGCTTGAGTGAACTTGCGTTTAGGACACGAGCAAGTATAGCGTGAAAAACAGAAGGTATCTCGATATTTTACCTCTTCCGCAAAACACAAGGACCTATTGATGTTTTCCGGTCAGCTCCTATAGGCTTGGACTGCGGTGGAAGCTCCGTGCTCGTTAGATAAGCCGTGCGTCAATCTTCGGTCACGTGATCACGCTCTCGCCCACATCCTTGCGCGGAGAGCAGCAGCGTCAGGTGATGAAAGGGAGGCGGTTGACTGGTCCAGCGAGAGCCTTGCTCCCACGGGAGACTTAGCTTAGGGGTGAAAGGTGTATAAAATATTACATTCCTAAACTAATTTTCAGATAACGAAGCTAGGAGTTAAGTACAAAACAAATAATGGTAACTATTGCCTTCTGTCATAAGGCTCTGCATAGTACGAAATTTTGTATCTGAATTCTCGTCTTGAAAGCATTAGATAGGTAAGCCACCGAAGCAGCAGTTTCCCCTATTTTACGCAGACTCGACTTCGTTAAAGATCCGTCCGCTGTTTATCGCAGTGCAGCTCTCGCGTAATGTTTTTTCGTTTTTTCACTGAACACACACGCATGCTGTGCTCTACCTGTTGACACACACAACACAAACACACACCAAAATACACAAACACACACACACAAACACACACAGACAAACTCACAGATACATCCACACCCACCAGAAACATACGCACACAAACACACCTACACAAATGCACGAGCACAAACAAATACAGCGCGCACGCGCACACACACTACACACACGCGCGCGAACACAAGCTACGAGACATTGGCACTGGCACATGCACATGGACTAGTACACGCACACGCACACACAAACACACAAAAACCACCACGGTGGTTCCTGAGGCAAGCGCCGGCCTACGGATCCCCAGGTGGTGTGTTCGATTCCCGGCCGACGTGCCTGCAACCCGACCTAGGCTTATAGCGGAGAAGGCGCCGTGTATCCGAGATTTCTGTGGCACGACGAAAAATCCTCGGATGACCCAATTAATCCTGAGACCTCCGCTGGAGCGTGCAAATGCCGTTCGTTGGTTTGGCGCGTAAAGGTCCCAGTTTGACTTAATGGACACGGCTGCACTTTCAAATTTATACTTCAGCACCAATGCAAAAAGTTAAAGATCAAACCTTAAACCAGGATATAAATGGGTGCGCAAAAGACGCTCTGAAAAATTTGTCCCTTGAAATTAATATTTATTTTTTGGCGCTTTGTACCTCGACGTTTACTTTAGAAATATATATAAGCACATTTATTTCTATATTTAATAAACCAAGTTAGTGGTAACTGTAAGTGAAAGCCGAAACACGTTTAAATTACAATAATTTTTAATGCAGCTCCTCTTGGTACCGCAGTAGTCTGATTACGCTTCGGTAATTGTAATTTTACATTGCGGCAGATGGCAAACTCATATGGCAAACATGAAAGAACTAAATTTAAGGCCGCGTTCAGTTATCAATTTGTAACGTTGCACTATGAGGATGTTCTTAATTGGTATTACTGCCTCCAGAATGACATTTTACAAAACAAAATACGAACATTCCTGCAGAACAAAAATTGTAACCAGATGTACTTAATCAAGGATTATCACTGTCTTTTAGAGTGTGTATAAAGTATGTTAAAATAAAAAGCAAAAGTGTTAAAAAGGAAGCGCGCACGAACACCTAAACTACAAGTAATTTTAAAACTTATACCAGCCTTAAAGGGGTGGTGCAACGATATTCAATTGGAATGCTCTTCACTTTACACGAGCTTATTGGTACTATTGGGACTCAAGGATACTCGCCCGTTAGGCCACTGGCCAAGAAACTTCTTTGTTGCGGTATAATTTCAAGGTCAAAAGCGAGCGTTTTCATTTCATCCCTCCTTCGCGAAACTTGATGACGTAGCCTCTAAGAAAAGCCACTGCGTCTACTTTCACTGCGCAACATTCGGAGAGTCAATCACCGCAACTTAGGGAGCATCTCAGCAAATAACGATGCCGAAACATATTTTTAGATCAAAAAACGCAGTCTGAGTTGTGACATTAAGCAATGCAAGCCTGGCATTTTGCATTGCCTAATGTTACAACTCAGCCTGCCTTTTACGGTCAAAAGATATGTCTCGTCATCGTCATTCGCTGAGCTACCTCCGTAAGTTGCGGTGATTAGCTCTCCCAGTGTTGTGCGGGAAAGTAAATGCACATACTTTTTTTTTCTTTTTCTAGAGTTTAGCTGGGCGGTCGCAGTACCACTCAGTGAGATATGTGAATGCGACCCATGAATTGAACCCGAGAATTGCGTGGGCACTCGATTTGAACTCGTAATAATTGATAGCTGGAGAAGCATTCAGGTAGTGGCCAGTGCCCAATCGCTGCAATGACGACAATAGCCGAATCATAACAATGTCTGGAACTCCACGCGTGTCCTGTGCCTCGCCAAGCCCACCGCGAGGATATGATCAACATTGGCGGCATATAATCGGCTCCAGATCACGTGGCCGCTTGTTCTGGCTGCGAGCTGAGGGGGTGAACGCTGCTCGTATTTCTCCGACTTCGATTGCGTATGGGGAAAAGCGAACGGGTGTTTCACAGGTCATTACCGTCAGGGATTCGTTCTAAGCGGGTATTTGCGCAAAGTACAAAAATCGTTGCATCGCCCCTGTAAGAAAGACGAAAAAATAAAGGAATAAATCACCAGTATCGTCTACGTTGCTTCAACTTAAGAGCCAAAGAGGCACCAATCTTAGAACTCGCAGGATTTTCCTGCGTATTGACTAGATCACATCCGGATGGCCACGGTCGATCGTCCTACGGCGCAGTTCTAGAGTGTCGAACCGACAAAACCCTTTCGCTAGCCCTCCGCTCGAAGTGGCAGGACGCAGTTGGAAGCCGCGTCGACATCTGGAAACGGTTCCACTGGTGGCTGACATTGATTTGTCCCTGCTTTCCCCCCGAGGGCAGTCAGCGAGATTGAAGTTAGTAACAGACAGGACACCGAGACTCGCAGAAAAGTTCTGGAAGGAGGCGAGTCCTATTTTGGGTTTTGTTTTCTAAGTTTCGTTTTTCTGAAGCAAGATTGGCGGCAGATGCAACTTTCGGAAAGAGGGGTTGGGATTCTCACTCTGAGACTCAGTATTAGTAAAGAAACGCATCTCTAAACTTGGGTTTTGGAACGAGAATTATCGGGTCTTCATTAATTCCCGCGTGCCACGTACATTCTGGAAGTTGATACATTTGATCTAAAACTGAAATATTAAAGCAGCCGTGTGACTTTGAAATTTAAATATAAGGGTTTTGTGAAAAAGACACCTTTCGCCGGCCTGTAAAACACAATAAGTGAGGAAATAACCTATCGCCTGCCTAATAAAAACAAACATTTATGTAAACTTAAGCATACACTTATTTTTGCGTCATAGCAAGTTTTATAGGAACGCTGACGAAAGATGAATATTGGCGACATACTTTGAAGTTTTAAATTTTCAGAGAAACGACACTGAGCTACACATACAAATCGACGATATAACATTTAACTCCGAGCGCTATTGATATACAATACCTACTTTTCATATACAGGGATGACGACATCAGCGTAAGTGCAACCAATAAAAACAATAAACACATCACCAATTTGGGCAAAATATAATAATCAAACATCAGCCTCATTCAAGTAGCATGATATTCATTACTTATAGAAATCATATAATATTTTATACTCTATATTAGTCTGGTGTTTAACATCATACAGGTTTACGGAACTTGAGTAATTATTAGTTTTGCATCCTAGATATCTGGTGCGATGGTAATATGTCACAATTTTCTAACGCTCAATCTAATAAGATTTTTTAGAGCAACTTTCACCGGCAACAAATTCTAGGGATAATTTTTCGGTGTTTGGAAGCGATTGAACAGCATTTTTTTTTCTATGAAGGCGCAATACAAGGCAAGACGTGATGTATACTAAAATCACACTGGACATGTAGTTAAGCAGCTTAATGGTGTTCTCCCCATCTTTAAATCTTCAGGTTTTTAGGCATTTGACATTTGTTCCAGGAGAACGTAAAAAACAAAAAAAAACCTTTGTCAATGTTTTTAGTTTATTTATTTATATTATTACTTAAGCAAAGTTCTCTTGATACATACGTGAGAAGAATGCACTGATGTGCATCATTCAATTAGTCATTTGGCGATTATGTACACAAACATGCACATACACTCCTTGAAAAAGATAGTGCGTACACGACTTCTACCATTTTCGTTTTTCATTGAAGCAATTTTGATTTGCAAACTTTATTACCAAATTTGGGGCCTCACGTAAACTATTTATACTCCAAGAATAATGTTGTGACCGCTTTAAAAAAGAAGCGAAAAAAAAACCTCTGCTAATTTAATGTTCGTGCTAAATGTTTATCTTTTGTATGTACCCGAGCGCATCTCAGTTCCCGGAACCACGTCATTACCTTTCATCTTTTACTGTATTCAATGGGAGAGTTAGACGATTCAATGTCGAAAACAAAGTTAAACCAAAGCAAAATTATTGACCGTGTTCAGTGAACAGTAACATGGACTCTCCAAACTAAAGCACATCACATCACATCTTACGTCGAAGTACACTCTACTAGAAATCATTTAATCAAGTTAGAGTTCCGACGTCAGTGTCTGTCCAAACAAGCCAAGATTGAAGTCCCAGACAACCGGTGACATCTATCAAGAGTTTTCTTTTACGATTTGAAATGAACCCCATCAAGAAAAAAAAATCAAAATGGCACAAAACAACAACAACAACAACAACAGTTTTAATTTCCACTGCGGGAAAGAAGTCAGGTTGAATCGAAAAGTGAAGCTGAATAGCCGAATCACTGTCGGAGATGAAAAAGGGATTCCCTATTTTTCTTTCTTCGATTAGAAAGAAGAAGGTAGACCTGCAAACCACCCCGGTTTGTTTACACCTAACTTGCAGTGATAGTATACGCAACGGTCTTCTTAGTGAACATATTTTTATAGCCTGAAAATATTTCAAAAGTTTATCGACCCCGCACTCCCATCGAGTTGCAAATTCTTTATATTCTACTTTTATAGTCATTACCAATGTGAAAACGGCAGGCCGTCTTTTGTTTCACGGCCGGCCCCCTAGCACGCGCTCTTGGACTTTCGGCGCGCTTTGGGTGCCTGTGCACGTTCAAGACACACGAGATGTCCAAGCGTGATCGAGGGTAGGAAGTTCGTGGTGTAGGTGGGATAAGTGAAACCCTCCCTGTAACTCTCATCCTGTCAGATTTTAGAATGGGTAGGACACGATTCATAGCTTTAAATTGTATGCTAGGCGTTTGTTAAAGCGGAAGCCAAATAATATTAAGTTCAAATAGCACGGAATGTGTAGCATTCCTAAATCAGGCTGGTGTAATAAGGTGAGGAGTATAAAGTTCGTTTACTCCCCATTTAAGAAACCTGGAACAAATCTGGTAGGAGCTTAGTGATAGGTGAGTAATACAAAACAAAATTGGCGCGAAGACGAGAAAACTCCACAAATTGTAAAGCAGACATGCAAGAAAGCAAAAAAAAAAAAGAATCTGCTGCCGCAACGCGGAATAAGTGGTTTTTCTCTCTCGGCTGAGCAAAACCAAAATTAAAGGCTTGTTTGTGTAGCGCAGTTGTCTCCACTTTCTCTAACACCCATCACTAAAACCGCTATTTGTAGAGACGGCAAATCATTTACACTTATCTCAACGCGTGAGAATACGGGCTTTGTTTTCTCCGTGAAAAAGAATAACTAGAAAAAGAACTGCTGTTCAGGAATACGACGAAGTACATCTATCTTGACACTCATCGCACATCATTGGGTGATCCTCGTCGTGCTTGAACGCCAACTAGCAGCGCAAGTACACAATATTAACAACATTCCTCACATTTTTCTTCAGGCCGGAGTTGGATTGAATCATTGCCACCACGCAATTTGATCTTACCGAGAAGGTTGTTCGGTCGTTCTCACTTTCCTACTCACTACGCCATCTTGTTTTTGATCTGCAGCAAGAATTACGTGCACCACTTCTCAAAATGGACGTGAATGTGAGGAGTGCTGACAAAGTTACTGGTATTCAGCGTTAGTTTGTGTGATTCTATCCACTCCTGGTTTGGAGCCTGATGTCTATAATCAAAGTTGAAAAAATATATTTAGCTTATTATATAGAGAGTTTCGTGTCGGTTTCTTGACGTTCACACCTCGTTAAATCAATCCAGTATTAAGATAGCCACTCTGCCGCTCTGTACTAATGTAACCTATTGTCCCTTGTAAACCGGCGACCAGTTATTCGGCAGTGAGCGCGAAATGTTTTCTGCCCTGAACAGATTGATAGTACAACCCTCTATGATAGAAGTGCGAAAGCGTCGGAATGAATGCATTCAGTCATAAACGTTAAAATCACCCAGTCAATAGGGAGTTTTCGTAGATCGTTTTCGCCGTCCCGCGACGCACTCCGCAACCGCGCTACGACACCCGGAACTCTAGAGACAAGGCCATAGAGCGCGCAGGCGCAGTAGCGGCTTCTTCGTTGTGGAGGGCTTAGCGGAAGGGGAAATGCGGTCTACGAAAACTCCCTATTTGTGGGGGCATTTTCCGCTACAGGCATGCGTTACCGGAAATGGCCGGCTATGGGCCAGAATTATAACTAGGTCGTAGACTTACTGGGGTTTCATTATAAGGAAAATCGGGCGGATGTTTTTGTGTGTCTATTCGTTTTTTTTCTTCAAATATCAGCATATTTTGGTCGTCTGTTTCGGACGGAGGCTAGAAACAGGGATTAACGGTGCAAAACTTTCAGGAAATACTAGGAGTTAAAGTCTGAGAGGGAGGGCTTGAACAAATGCAGTCATATACTTCGGTTCACCTTAAGTATACGAACGCAGTTGACGCTAGGAACTGATGGGAGCAACCAACAACGTCAAAGGTGCACCAAAATGGCGCGCGTCATGTTTCTATACCTGGTATATCATCGCTCAACCAATTGTGTACAGAGAACATCCAGTGACTTGCGCTTTTGACGCTCTTTGATTTGTCCCATAAGCGCGTAATGTTGGCAGCGTCTGGACTTCAGGTAAAGCGAAGTATTGCTGAAGCAAAAATTGTTAGATATTGGTGTTTTTTGGTTTATCAGATTTCAAATTTGGGGACCAAAATTTGTGTATTGTTTTTTATTTGTGTCGTTTAAGACAGAAAATTTTATAACCTAAATATAAAAAATGTTGTGTCAGAACGGATGTTTATTATGATAGTTTTGTTAATCTTAAGGACGGAATGTGAACACAATTTATTATGTACTTTTTCAGGTCAGACCTTTTCACCGAATCAGGCAGAGTAGTAAAGTACTTCCACGTGAAAAGCGCAAAGTAGAAATATCTACCTCAACTATCCACCTATTCGCAGATTATTGTGTTATTTATAGAAAAATCTTAGACCTGACAGACCATCACGTCCTCCAAAATGACCTTGATGCTATATCTTCCTGGTGCTCACAATGGCAGATGACCGTTAACCCCGACAAATGTAAACAAATGACCGTTACTACAAATTCAAACAAATCATACAGCCAATATACATTACTCATGCAGCAACTTGAATGTGTTTCACTATACAAATACCTAGGAGTAAACATCTCTGAAACTCTCTCATGGAAACAACATATCGATAACTTAGTCACCAACTCATTTAAATCTCTAGGTTTCTTAAGGCGCACCCTACACCTGGCTCCCACTTCAACAAAACTGCTAGCATATAAAACAATTATTCTCCCAAAACTAGAATATGCAAGTATCATATGGCATCCGCATCAAAATTATCTTTCTTCCAAATTAGAATCTGTCCAAAATAAAGCAGCCCGGTTCATATCAAACGACTTCTCGCCTCAAACTAGTGTCTCAGCTTTAAAAACAAATTTGGGTCTCACTTCCTTGTCTACCAGGCGCAATATTTACCGCATATGTTTCTTTCATGACTTATACTACAGTAACTCGTGCTTTAAAAACACCTATTGTCATTCCGCACATTACATTTCTCCTCGAACCGATAATTCCCGTAAGGTACAGCAATACCAGTCACACACTAATTCCTTCCTGTTTTCACCCTTAATATTATCGATTACTGAATGGAATAACTTGCCAGACGAGATGGTTACTAACACAAATCCCGTTGAATTTAAAACTATGTGCGAGCGCCTGTGGCATGAATAGTGTATACGTACATGCTTATTTGTTGTTTTTATAGTCGCTTTCTGTTTCTCCATATTGAAATTGTTGTTTTATACATAGTTACGTCCAGTTCAAAATTGCAGTTGTGTACGCACGATGTCATTTCCTTTTTGTAAGCTGTGCTGGGCTGACTGCGATTATTTTGTTATACCAATGACTGTGTTTGGAAAATTGTGTGATTATGTTGTTACAAATGCATGTACCACCTACCCCCTCATGTAATGCGTCCTCAAAGACGCCCTTGAGGTAAATAAATGAAAGGAAAAAAAAATAAACAAGTACAAAACTGTGTGTCCCTCGATTATCCAAGCGGTGCGCTCCAGCAAAGTGTGTTAACCAGAAGCTGGGTTGAAACAAAACAAAACAAAATAAAAGGAGAAGGCTGCAACGAAGACCCCTGTCAAGAATAGGACAAAAAGAATGTAGGCAAAGGAAAATGCCTGCTCCAGAAAAATTCAGGGATTTCGAAACTTCAACCTCGGGAATTAACCTGGGTCGCAAGAATGAATCCGGTTCCATTCTCATTTCTGTAAGGGAGCCTGTATTTCAAAACTTTACTATAATAACATATGTTCAACCTGCTATGATATTGTAATTTTGTTGTCTGATTTTGTTCTTTTTTAAATTGAACAGGCCCGAGTTGCGTATCTTTATATTTAGCTCTACATGTATACTTAGTGCTTTGTGATATAGAAATGTCACTTTTTCCCATCTTTTTTTTTAAACAGTGTATTGCTTAACACACATTTCAAGAAAATTTGCAAAATAACTAATAATATATAATAAACAAGCAAACGAATCTAGAACCAAATAAAATCTCTAGTTCCCGAATCCTCCGCTTCCCCGCGTGCGCGCTGACTACGTTAGTTTCATTATGGTAGCATCGCAATGCCAGAGTGCTTTAAAACGCTTCTGGCCGCGAAATGTCCGGCGAAATTTGCACTAGAGACAAAAGATTTCGCCATACGCCTCATAGCTGGTAGGTGGTGTTTTTGTTTGGTATATTTATTCTGAGTGTGCAAGACCAATTTTGCGGCGTCAAAACTAATATTCTGCAAAACTAATTTGTCGCATACCAACATTTTGTTACTCCTGTAATTGATAGCTGTATCCCCAAGCGCCGGTCATTCTATAATAATTTCAAAAGAAGCACAAAAATGTACTTTCTCGATTTTAAATGACAAAAAAAAATCTTTATAAAAATGGCAATGTATGTGTTCGTGATTATCTCACTTAATTATCGACACATGAGGCGCTGAACATTGTCAATGTTGGCGGTATAAAAAAAAAGTAGTTAGGTTGAGAAAAAAATGAAAGAATACATATAAAACAAGTTTAGGGCGAATAAGAAAGATTGAGTATATAATTGTCTGTACAAAAGCAAGGCACTTCCATAACGGCGAAAAACTTTAAGTGAAAAGACGCGTCAACGCGTTCTATGTGTGCATAATTCTAAATGATTCCTGAATTCTGATTTCATTTTCCGGTTTCCAGACACCCAGCGATGGCTGCTACATTGTCGGAAATGTGATTCCTAGTGAGCGTGACGCCTTGGCGTGGTCTCGTTGCGTTGCGTACAAAGCGCGCTCCCATTACGTTACGAAATTGTGTGTACTCTGGGAATACTTGGCTGGCAATCTTTTATACCTTGACTTCAAAGAAGCCTGCAACACAAGTTATTTAAAACTGGTGGCTGATCACAAGAATCCTCGTAATAGCTCGAGAATGTTCAACAAATTCTATAAGCCGCGTTGTGTGAAAACTACGAAGCTTTCAAATAAAGCAAGAACAGCTTGTAGCCGAGGGGTAAGATGTGTCTATGGTATATACAAATTTTCATTAAATTGTGCCTAAGACGAAATAAAAAATAACTCAATCTTATCACATCCTTTAAGTGTTTTTGTTCCGCTTTTAATATTTCACACCTGGCACTTTTACTGGCGAAACTCAAAAACTTTCCAAGTACGTTTAAGAACTATCAAAGTCAATGAAGGCGAGATCTTTGGCCTCCACTTTGTCAAACTGAAGAGAAATAAACTTTATTATATAGCGCCATATCGGGCTGCACCAGCAGATTCATTATTAAAATAGATTACGCAGACCTTTCAAAAATGTTACAGCGTAAGTTACCGAATCATGTATATGCTAAAAAATGTACCGAGGCAAACAAAAAAAAAAAATTTGGAATAAAAACAAACTGTAAGAAAAAATAGACTTCCGAATTTTATAATTAAAGATCCACATCCTTGTAGTGAGAGATATAACGTAAGCTATCTGTTGAGCGGCAATGGCGTTGACTATGCTTCCTGCGATTCCACAATTGCTCACTCTTTATATAGTCCCTGGCAGGATGAAACCGGCAAGGAGAAGCGTTTTCCACTTTGTAACCTTCAAAATGCCTCGGGATCTTGTGAGCCTCGGGCGTGCACGCACCGCGGCCAAAGCACGGCGAAAGGCATCGAGCGCGCTGGTAGACGGGAGTTTGAATCAGACGCCCTGGTGTTCTCACCCTGTCAGCGACAAGAGAATCTTTCTTGGTGCACCTCTTTTATTTTTCGAAGAGCATGAGCAAGTTTCAACGACGGAAGCTGCATTTGGCTCGCATGTCAGCGTCGAAGCCAGCCGAGGTCCTTCGCGCAATCCGGGCTCCTGCCGCTGACACATGGGCGTATTAGGACTTCTTTTGGAAAAGGCAATGGGACTTTCGAAAACATACACAAACCGTCCAATGCACCTTATAAGAACGATAACACATAAGAGAGCGTTCCCTGAGTTAAAGGAAAGGTGCGGCTGCCAGAACGCAACGAACTACGGTTCCAAAATACAGGATGTGTTGTTTTATGCACAAATAGTTTTCTTTCATAAACACCTCGCGGCATATTTGTTGTTCTTTGACTCACACCTGCCGTGGTTTGCTCGTTTAAATGTCACAATAGACGACAAGTTTCGGCGCCTAAAAATAACGTCGATTTATTGCGGAAGTCGAGAAGGGAGGAAAGTTTTGGTATGTGCGCCAAAATATAGCGGCTGCAAAATAAATAAAAAACACAATTTTTTTGTCAGCGTCGGGTTTTGTTTTTTTATTTATCAAATATCTTGCAACCTTGTAAGTTTAAGGTAGAAAATATCTATACCTGCTCAAACAGGGACGGAGTGGGCTGAGGAATTCAAAGACTGTTTTAAGCATGCAGAAGGTGCTATCGCAGACAATATAAGCTAGAGATTGGCAAAACGGCTCACTTCAGCGAGCGGCTCGGAGCGGCTCAGCTCACTGAAATGAACCGGCACATTTGAACGGCTCACCGGCTCACTTCGGTGACTGGGTCGCTCAGGAGGGAGCCGGATCTTTTGAGCCGCTCCTTTAAAGAACGAGTGAGCCGTGGTTCTTCTCGGAGAGAAAGTAAACTCTCTCGTTCACTAAGCCGTGCCTGTAGATGTCCCGGACCGTGCTGTCGGAGCCGGGTGGCCGGGTCCACGGATGGCGCCATTCCGTTGACCGCTGCCGTTCGAACGATGTCCTCACGATTTCGCCGATCGTGAATCGTGTGCTGGTGCGGCACTTCGAAGGTAACAGTGAACTACTTATGGCAGTGTTATTCCACTCATGCATATATCCTTTTTCTCAGCTATATAACTAGACTGCATAGCACAGGTTACACTGCAACCTGTGCTATGCAGTCTAGTTATTTGGTATGAAGAAAATATGCATTAGTAAATAGCCGTGTCATAGGTACTTCCAGTGTGTATGGAGAATAAATTTATCAATTTATTATATTAAAGGCGCGATGTTTGAATTGTAATGACCCTTTATTTTGTGATATTGGGGATAAAATGCTTATCATACTCTAAAAGACAGAATGCGCACTACTAATAGATGGCGTGCAAATCGCACCCGGCAAAAGACCCGGCCAATGCCCAGCCCTGACCCGGCTTTGACTCGGGACTCGGCACGGCTAAGGCTGACTGAACGAGAGAGAACCGGCTCCCAAAAGAACCGCCGCTCACTTTTACTGAGCCACGGCTCACTCGCCCTTTAAAAAGAGCGGCTCAGAAGATCCGGCTCGCTCCTGAGCGACCCATCTCTAATATAAGCCGAAACAGACATTCATGCTTCTTTGGTGTACCTGTCAGTTATTGAAAGAGCTTTGGTCTGAATAAGAAATAGAATGCGAAATTCAGATTCCATGATTCGGACTTTTTGACAGAATAAGGGATGATAGGGCTTATGGGAACCGCAAACGCAGAAAAATGTCGCATCGGGCGTTTCAGCTCGCATAGTACGCGTGGGTACAATTGAACTTCCCGAAGTTCAAGTGTTGACTTGGAGCTCTAGGTGTGAGTTGCATATTCTGCTGCAACATTATTATTCACTCTAGAATGTTCCTCATGTTTCGCAACTCATAAAGACCAGAGTTAAAACACACTTATTTTGTGTTCCCATTAGCTTCTCTAATTTGATCAAAAACGTATATTTTGAAATAATTTTAGATCAGTAGGTGCACACCTACAACATTTCTTCACACTGTCATGACATAGTGTTGCCTTGCTAAGCACTTAGCTTCGCGGTAACGTGTCCAACAGAAGTGCTTTAATAAACTGCCGTTTTATGTTCTCCGTTAACCTCCTCACGTAAAAAAAAAATTCCGACTAGCTTTTTAAGAGTCAGTAAAACTTGCAAATTTGCTATATAGCGTCATTCCCAGTTCAACGTAAGAATTTAGCTACGCGTATTAATCTAGTAAACTGCGTTAGGACCGGTTCGGCGAGACAACATGGCAGAGCGGGTCGTTCGCCATTTAAGCAGAAGGAATCGAAAATGTCTTAGCTTTGAAGAGACACAGAGAAAAAAACGTTTGCGCTTATTTTCTTGGTTTAATACAAATAATAGAATACAAATACCTCAGGAACACCAAAGTTTTGTTTGAAAACGCCAGAATATTAATTCTAAAATTAATTAAACGAGTTACTAATTTCACCTTAGTGGATTAATCTGAAGTTTTCATTGGAGGGTCTGATCACGTTAGCGTCCCTAGATCAGCCACTGCGCGGCGAGAGCACGACGTCCTTGTATACAGAAAGCTAGGTATATTCTCGAGTCCGAAAGAATGACGGGAAAGTGCCAACGTTGAGTTGGCCACGTTGGGCCACCCCGACAAGTTTAATTGAGCCCATCGAGCTGCAACCCGGTGTTGGCGGAAATCGACACCGGAAGCTCGTCTCTTGGGACACAATTTGTTTGCTATGTAGGTGAATCAAATGCTTGTAAACATTACGTGCATTTACGGCGGGACGCCGTACTGTATTGTGCGGCACACAACTGGCATGCAGCTGCCTAGTGTGTTGTGCCGGTTCCACTAGTTCGCGAACGAGGGGAGAACTGCCGAAGCCGTCCGCCTCGCTCGTTTGTTGTATCTCACATTGGAAGCGAACACGTGCACGGCCATGGTTTTCCTATGGTATGGAATTTTACTTTCGCACGAGTTCGCGGGATTCCAATAAATTTAGAGGAAAGTGTTTCCGCTAAATTTAGTGGGAATCGCTAAATTCAGCGGGGAAACCTTTCCACTACATTTAGCGGGGAAATTTTTCCGCTAAATATAGCAGGAATGTTTTCACGCTAAATTTAGTGGGGAATTTTGTTCCGCTAAATTTAGCGGGAAATTTTTTCGCTAAATTTAGCCGGGAAATTTACCCATGATGCAACGCGTGGTGACACCACGAGTGACCCTCATGACGTCACATGTGACGTCAAGTGTGAATTCATTATGGGGAACGTTCCATAATGCAACGCGCGGTTAAGCCGACGCCGACGCCGACGCTGCTTAAGCCAGAAACGGGCGCCCAAGAGCCGCGCTTTAAAAAAAGTGCTAAGAATAATATGGTAACGTTTCTACATTCTTCATACGCATTCACTGGTCAAATCATACGATTACCAGTATATACCAAATCTGTAACTATCGTTTAACAATGGCGTATTCAAATGCGGCATTGGGACGCTCGAATATAATTCTCCAACTGTTTAATTTAAAAGAAAAGAAAACGATTATTTTTTATCATTCATCATTCGAAAAAGCAGGACCAATTATGGAAAAAAGCTTTAGTTAAGCTTTTACCGTCTACACTGAATGAATATTTTGCTAAAAAGATAGATATTGAACAATTGTCAAACAGTTAAATATTATTTTCATTTGACTTCCTCTTTCTTGATCACAGTATTATATGGATTCCGCGTCGTTAGCAGCTGAATGGGGAGGGAGGGGGCGGAGCATCGACAAGCTGCATTTCTGCAGCTTTTCTCCGGCTTCCTAGTCACCACAGGCATTTGTAGAGAAAAATAAAGTTCGTATCGTATTGTATCGCATGTATTATTGATACAATTCAACTTATTTCTGAATTTATTGCGTATGTTCCAGGTTTTGGCTAAGTATTTTTTTAAGATGACGATAAGGCATAAAAAAGGCGGATATGAAAGGTAAATTCTATTTGATGTCGTTCTTATTAAATAAATATAGATCATAAGAAACTTTAGATAAATGCGACAGAAACAAAAAACAAAATTTCATATCGTATATCTAAACTCTACAATGCACCAAAATTACATTCTTGCTAAGGTGTACCTGAATAAACTCAAGGGCAATAAAAGTAGTACTAAAATATGACCTATTGTAGACGAGGCGAGTACTCACCCACTGACCAAGACGTTGCGCGAACGAGCTTGTGTATCTAAAAAAAATACAAAGCGCCCAAGCCGCTGAAGTCTATCTGTTTCCACCATCGTCTTAACGCCTGAGATTGGAAAACATGCTCTTTATTAATAGATTGTAGATTAAAACAAAAATACGGAACAATCGTACGTGTCAACTCACACAAAGAACTGAAAAATTGGTCGACATCTGCAACCTGAAGTTCGGTCGAATATATGGGAACCTATATTAAAAACACGCACAACGTTCAACAAAAGCGACCATTCCAAACGTTTTTTTGTATATCAACGCCTCGTCGCATCCACTAAAATGAAAAATTCACCTGAACAACATCAAATATCACAATGTTGACCAGGAACATTCGAGATGAGAGTCATAAATGTAAATAAGCAGTAGTTAAATTTTTGGACACCAATAGTTTATATTTCACGACTCTACACTTTGTTTTTGCATTGAATTCTATGGGCCAGGTTCACAGAATGGTATAAATTTCTGCTTTTCTTGACAAAAGATCGTAATGTTCTTGAAGACTGTAATTGCCTGCGTATTACAGAACGCAAATCAATATAAGTTCATTATTTCGCTTGAAAACGTTTTATTCCAAAGAATTCCACAGAGACGTAGTCACTTAGGAAACCCGTTTTCAAGAAGAAAAAAAAGAAGATCTGCTTTTGACTCTTTATTTGTTGACAGAACACCGACACATCTTTTTACTTAACTCGTTAGATGGCTACGCATGAGGTCAAACTAAAAATAAGAGCCATTAGAGGTAGGCTGAGCGGCCCCATTACTGAGTGCAATAGAAATACGGTGATGTCAACTCAGAGCTAGGTCGCACAGAAAGGTCTACATTCCCTTTGCGTTTATTGAAAATGTGTGGTCAAAACCAATCTGCTTGAACCAACTCATTAACCCCGAAACAGAACGATTCGATACCTGTTGCTAGTAAACGATTCTAAATGTAACCTAGTCCCGTCTGTCACGTGTTCCGCCGTGGTACTAGAACTATGACACGTCAATACGCTCGATGAAAACGTTTCGCTTCCCGACGAACCTCTTTGAGCCCAAACGCCTCAGGCTGGTCAACAATATTCGCTCTTAAGAGTGTTAATACCTGTTACTTGGGCTGACATTCTGGACGATTTGGACACGCGGCGTCTCACACAACCGTCTTCGAAAAGTGCAATTCAGCGGGTCTCTGTGGACACCTAAAGCTTGACAAACAACGAGACATCTCGTCCCAGGTAACGCATTAGATCTGCGCATTCAATGAGATTGCAGGAACGTGGAAGAACGAATCGTGAAGCAAAAGTGGCGTGTGAACACACTAAGTCAAGCTCTCCGTTGTTTTATACCTGCCAGTGACGTTAAAAACGAATAGCAATATGTTGAAAAAGCATATGGGAAGGCGCGTCGCTCAAATATGCCTAGAATCGCTAAACATATTTGTACAAGCTTTGTCAAGGAGTGGGCAAAATTGTGTCGAACCCTGCCTCGAAACTAAAGTTTCGAAACTGATAACTTGTCTGTTATTTGATCTCCCTTGTCTCGGGATTTAGATTATGATGTTTCCTAACCCACTCGGTCTGCATACTTTCGCTCACTGCAAAGCACTCACTGCGTTTCGACTTTGGTCGGAGCGCTGTCAAAGGATTGGAGACACACGTATGTGCATACACATGTTACTAAAAGTGAAACAGTCTAGGCGAACTCAAACACGATTATTGTAGACAGATTAAGATGGCACTGGGCAGTTATTGAAGATCGACGAAACAAGGCCGTAGAGACATAAACACTGGTGTGCTTATCTCGACTCGGCCTTATTTCGCGCCTATCTGCGGCATTGGTAGACCATCGGAAAACTGCAACGCGTATCTTGGTTTTCACAGCTGATTGGCTACAGACTAATAGCATCGGCTGCATTCTGGTTTAAATGAAATAAAGAAAAAAGCTGAAAAAAATCAGTCAATGTGTTTTTTTCTTCTTGCATTGTGGAGCACTGTGGACGGGAGCAGGCGACTGACTTCGCCTGCTCCCGTCCTTTTTAACTAGGACTATGTTCCAAACCTTACCCAAATCGATCCGAGATCTGCGTTGTGACGTGAAAACACAGATTGAAAAATGTTTGAACGTGGGTAGGTTTTAGACACGCCAAGATGCAAAACCTTTACTCTGGAGTAAGATCGAGTAAATTTTGGAACACGGCCTTGTTAGGACATCTTTCCATTTCCTACCACTCGGAGAAAACTGTCGAATCAATGGGCTATGAACCTTTGCGTTGTGTCTGATGTTTCCTAGCAGACAGCTACTGCGCATGCCAAGAACGCGTTCCATAACCCAGCGCGCAAGGATGCCTTGTGCAGAAGGCGAATAATGAAATGTTGCATAACACAGCCCACACACACACAAACATACAAACACATGCACACGCGCACGCACGCACATACACGCGCACACAAGCACACACACAAACACACGCACAATATTTAATAATGCCTCGCATTGGTTGGTCAGAACGTTTAGGCCAGTGCAGTAGGCGTTACCGAATAAAGCAAGGTTACTCGTTACTTGCAGACTACAGGAACGCGTTACCAACCTACGTTTACCTCAAAATAACAGAAAAGCGTTGCCGTTACCATTACCGATAAAAATGAACGAACGTTAGTTTTGCGTTACTTATTTATAAATTGGCGGTACCAATTCTTTTTTGACGACAGCGCTTTTCGTCAATTGGGCAAATGGTGTAGGCGTTGAGGTTTTTCTAAAGTGAGACCTTTTGCGTGGGAAACGGACCGGCAAAATGTATGAAGGTATGTGGAATGAGTGCAATAATTAATGACTTGGACGCCTATACTTCGCTCCAGCTTAGGTCCAGACGCAGACGACACTACTAGGTAATTGAACCAATCGAGCAGCAGTCAAAAGCGCAACGTCACTGGGCCTTTTTTGTTGATGATTGGTTACAGCGATGATAGAACACGTACAGAAACACGACGAACATCACGATAATACCTTCTGACGCTGACTGCATAGGTCTCCATCAGGTCTATAGCGTCGGCTGTGTCTTGACATAACGTAAAACAAATGATAGATACACGAAAAAAGGAAAATTAAGTGGTTTTTTTTCTCAGGTTCTTGAGGAGAAGATGTAACGAGTGACCGTAACAACGTTACCCGTTACTAGAATAAAGTAACGTAAGTACGTTACCCGTTAGCTGTTTTGAAAATGTAGCGAGTAACGTTACTAAGTTGCAGGAAAAAGTAATGCGTCGTCGGTAACGCCACTACTTGTAACGCGTTGCCGCCAACACTGGTCGAGGCTGCTCGTGGCGAATTTACCTGAACCTAAAACTTTCTAAAGAATAAAAAGAAAATCGAAGAAGTCTGAAAATAAGTTCATTCTTTTTTTACTCGTATTGATTGCCCGAGTCCTTTCCGCTAATTTACCTCGCCAACTTGTCCAAAGGAGGTGAGGCTGCTACTTTAAATTGAAGCTGTTTTGTGCATAGACCACGTTCAACCAAACTGCCTTTTAGATAGCGTTTGTCAGACAGGTTGTTTCAGACAGCGCTGTGTTCAGACAGTGTCTAGAGATGCCAGACTGTCATTAAAATACATTCCAATAAAACCCGTTCTGTTCAGAATCGGATTATCCTTTAAACGATGTCGATGTTTTGTCTTCTTTTGCCGGTACAGTAGTAAATAAGCCTGTCGAAGGTGAAAAGATGAACTTCGAAGGAAATCTCCTGGAAACCTTAGTTTGACTGACGTTTCGCTGAGATAATGTGGTTAATTGGGCCAGTTGGTTCATGATCTTATAAGATATAAACGCGCCGAAAACAACAAGGACTAAGACGAAGAAAGACAAATAAAAGACACACTCGCAACTGTATTTTATTCGACAAAGAAACACGTAATATATAGGCCCCGTCGGCCAATACTAGTCATCGTCATATAGGAGCGCAAACTATTTTTTATAAATTCAAACACTTTGCTTGCAACGGCGATTGATACCTAACTTTTACAATCTTCACCTTTAGCCTGAATTTTGAATGCCCCATGCAGTTCTGAGAGAATTCCCGAAACGTTGGGCTTCGCGTTGGACATTTTTTTCTTCTAAATATTGATCGACATTACGACGTGGAACTCCTGAGAAAATATATGACACAAACGCACTCGTGAGACACTGCAACAATATCATATGTTGGGCTAGTTAGTTACACATGATCAGATAAAATTAGCGCAAACGCTAATTTCATCTGAGCACTCGTGAGACTCGGCTATTATGGTAGGGAACTTACACTATGCAGTTCAACGCATGACTTCAGGACAATGTTAACCTCGTTTACTTCGGAGGTTTCTGCCAATCTTGTCTCAGACGCTTTGAGATGTCAAGAATTAACGGTTCTACTACCCTTGCAAACATTTTAGATATTCGTTGTCAAGACAGCTATGAGACTTCTCGCAATTTTTCTTCAAGGGTGGTTTCATTTGATATCGAACGTTCGTGTCGCAGTGGGTATTTTTAGTGGCCACAAAAAATATATATTATGGCCCCATTTCTAGTAATAAAGCAAAACACTTGAAGTTTGTTTTTAATGTTATATTAATTCACAAAGATTCTGAATGAAGCAAGGTGAAACGCTACATTTATGCTGCTTGACTTTTGTGCCCAGTTCTGTCGTTGTTATATATAAGTAAAGACGAAAAAAACAATTTTTTTTTGGCATAGCCTTGTTTTTTTATATTAAACTGCTTTGATGTTTTTCATGTCAGAACTGATAAAAAAGTCCAACATCGGATCTTAGATCTAATAATGACATATTTGGTGCTTTGAATCTTAGGCTTCATCTTACATTTTGGTTATTATATAGTATACGACCTACAGGCTTATAAACTTAATATTGACTGGTGCCACTTTAGGTTAGTTTATTTTAACAAAACAATAAATGCATTTTCTTTTATTATTGTCATAAAATAAATTTCGTCATAATTTTGAGCCCCTTTCATTATAAAGAAAACTTTTTGTTAGTGTTCCTTATGATGTTTCCTTTCTGTGGAAATATTGAAATTTACGCCTTTTTTGTTGTTTATTCGGTAGACGTTTTCAAACAAGGATACATATGAACCCGATTCAGGAAAAAGTAGTTTCCCAAGAATGCTTTACTCCAAGGTTTATTTGCCTTAAAGTGCTGAAGGCAGGGAGCTCTTGGAAATGTTGGTAAAGTGAAGTGGCGACGGAAAGCAGTGGTGAAGAGAGGGAGGAGAGAGTTGTGTGAACGTGCCCCATAGGAAACAATGTATGCCCCTAACCTCTGATTTTGCCATTGCACTGGTTAAGCATGTGTATTTCTTCTTTTCATTTTTTTAGGGGGATTTAATTGATACACTTGAGTCGGGATGCATATTTCGTTTATGTCAGTTGGCGCATATATAATTTTGTATCTCCTCATCTCTTCTACAATTGAAAGCGAGCGTGTTGGTTAATGGATGCAAACTTGAAAGTATAAAAACAGCGAGGACGAGGACGGGGAACAGGACATCTTCAACCTTTTATGAAAGATGTCCTGTTCCCGTCCTCGTCCGCTATTTTATACTTTCAGGTTTTCATCTCTTCTATATGCGTCAGCTGTTAAAGTCATAAGGCGAGGTCTGCAGCCGGCAGTCTGTGTAGCAGTTATCATAGCAGTCCTGTACTCGAGTTTAACATTAAAATATAAGTGCTTCATGAGGCTGCGGCCTATAAAGATCGTCAGAAACCGAAAAGTGTCCTACGAATTATTTTCTTTTTCGCGACATGTAGAGGCTTGATTAATTCCCGAATGGCTCGAGCAACTAACACTACTAAAAAAATGCTTAATAAAAAAAATAAGTGCAAGCACGGTGGCTAGGCGGTGTCATTTTAATTCTTGTTATCACAACAGGTAAGTGCCTCAAGGATTCATATAAACAAATCAGGCCTAAGAATTGCGCACGCACAAAGCACGAGCAACTAAAACTACTATAGAAAGTGCTTTATAAAAAATTAAGTGCAAGCACGGTGGCTAGGCAGTGTATTTTAGTTCTTGTTATCACAACAGGTAAGTGCCTCAAGGATTCATATAAACAAATCAGGCCTAAATTGCGCACGCACAAAGCACGAGCAACTAAAACTACTATAGAAAGTGCTTTATAAAAAATAAAGTGCAAGCACGGTGGCTAGGCAGTGTCATTTTAATTCTTGTTATCACAACAGGTAAGTGCCTCAAGGATTCATATAAACAAATCAGGCCTAAAAATTGCGCACACACAAAGCACGAGCAACTAAAACTACTATAGAAAGTGCTTTATAAAAAATAAAGTGCCAAGCACGGTGGCTAGGCAGTGTCATTTTAATTCTTGTTATCACAACAGGTAAGTGCCTCAAGGATTCATATAAACAAATAAGGCCTAAAAATTGCGCACGCACAAAGCACGAGCAACTAAAACTACTATGAAAGTGCTTTATAAAAAATAAAGTGCAAGCACGGTGGCTAGGCAGTGTCATTTTAATTCTTGTTATCACAACAGGTAAGTGCCTCAAGGATTCATATAAACAAATCAGGCCTAAAAATTGCGCACGCACAAAGCACGAGCAACTAAAACTACTATAGAAAGTGCTTTATAAAAAATAAAGTGCAAGCATTGGCTAGGCGGTGTCATTTTAATTCTTGTTATCACAACAGGTAAGTGCCTCAAGGATTCATATAAACAAATCAGGCCTAAAAATTGCGCACGCACAAAGCACGAGCAACTAAAACTACTATAGAAAGTGCTTTATAAAAAATAAAGTGCAAGCACGGTGGCTAGGCGGTGTCATTTTAATTCTTGTTATCACAACAGGTAAGTGCCTCAAGTTCATATAAACAAATCAGGCCTAAAAAATCAGCAGAACCCATCCTTTGGGAATGATTATCTACGTTAATGCGAATAGCATCAAACGGTGCGGAGTTATGCGCGTTCGTCAGGTGGCCGGCACACTCTAGATACGCCAGCCCACTCTTGAGGCGATTCTAAATTTGTTGACACTTTCACAGCCCTGCGCACGATCTCCGCAGCCCAGCACGTGCGTTTGTGTCACTTAGGAAGGCGAGCAAAGCACGCGCCATACGCACAAACACTCAAAATGGTACCGACCAGACTTTCTGGCGTCTCAGCTAGTCTCAACCAGCGGTACTCTAAACGGTTGTTTATATCTTTACCATAGGACGCGCTTTACAGCGCTGTCACAGCTACCGGTGCGCGCGCGTTCCATGCACGAGGGCTCATTCCGCTCTCGTGAGGCTGAGCACGGCCGCTACATCACCCTCTCCCGAGCGCGGGAGAGGGTGAGCTAGCGGCCGTGCTAGCCCTCGTGCATGGAACGCGCGCGCACCGGCTAGCTGTGACAGCGCTGCAGCGCGTCCTATGGTAAGATATAAACAACTGTTTAGAGTGCGTTGAATGACTGCCTTCATAGCTCTGTGGTTAAGCGCGTCTGCCTGCTGATCAAAGGGTCAACGGTTCGAATCCCAGCCGGCACCGGTCTTTTTTATTTATTTATCGACCCGCGGCGTAAGAGGTTAGATAGCCAGATAGATAGATAGATAGATAGCATAGACGAAAAGTGCGTGAAGTATCCAAAGAATGCTATTCGCATTAAAATTGCGCACACTAGAAAACACGAGCAACTAAAACTACTATAGAAAGTGCTTTGTAAAAAATAAAGTGCAAGCACGGTGGCTAGGCGGTGTCATTTTAATTCTTGTTATCACAACAGGTAAGTGCCTCAAGGATTCATATAAACAAATCAGGCCTAAAAATTGCGCACGCACAAAGCACGAGCAACTAAAACTACTATAGAGTGCTTTGCATAAAAAATAAAGTGCAAGCACGGTGGCTAGGCGGTGTCATTTTAATTTACTTGTTATCACAACAGGTAAGTGCCTCAAGGATTCATATAAACAAATCGAGCCTAAAAATTGCGCACGCACAAAAGCACGAGCAACTAAAACTACTATAGAAAGTGCTTTATAAAAAATAAAGTGCAAGCACGGTGGCTAGGCGGTGTCATTTTAATTCTTGTTATCACAACAGGTAAGTGCCTCAAGGATTCATATAAACAAATCAGGCCTAAAAATTGCGCACGCACAAAGCACGAGCAACTAAAACTACTATAGAAAGTGCTTTATAAAAAATAAAGTGCAAGCACGGTGGCTAGGCGGTGTCATTTTAATTCTTGTTATCACAACAGGTAAGTGCATCAAGGATTCATATAAACAAATCAGGCCTAAAAATTGCGCACCTAAGCACGAGCAACTAAAACTACTATAGAAAGTGCTTTATAAAAAATAAAGTGCAAGCACGATGACAGGCGGTGTCATTTTAATTCTTGTTATCACAACAGGTAAGTGCCTCAAGGATTCATATAAACAAATCAGGCCTAAAAATTGCCACTTGCACGCACAAGCACGAGCAACTAAAACTACTATAGAAGAATTAACTGTAAAAAAATAAAGTGCAAGCACGGTGGCTAGGCGGTGTCATTTTAATTCTTGTTATCACAACAGGTAAGTGCCTCAAGGATTCATATAAACAAATCAGGCCTAAAAATTGCGCACGCACAAAGCACGAGCAACTAAAACTACTATAGAAAGTGCTTTATAAAAAATACAGTGCAAGCACGGTGGCTAGGCAGTGTCAGTTTTTAATTCTTGTTATCACAACAGGTAAATTGCCTCAAGCATTCATATAAACAAATCAGGCCTAAAACTTGCGCACGCACAAGCACGAGCAACTAAAACTACTATAAGTGCTTTATAAAAAATAAAGTGCAAGCACGGTGGCTAGGCGGTGTCATTTTTTTAATTCTTGTTATCACGACGGGTAAGTGCCTCAAGGATTCATATAAACAAATCAGGCCTAAAAATTGCGCACGCACAAAGCACGAGCAACAAAAACTACTATAGAAAGTGCTTTATAAAAAATAAAGTGCAAGCACGGTGGCTAGGCGGTGTAATTTTAATTCTTGTTATCACAACAGGTAAGTGCCTCAAGGATTCATATAAACAAATCAGGCCTAAAAATTTCGCACGCACAAAGCACGAGCAACTAAAA